>PITA01007094.1:0-94473 GCA_004023965.1 Spilogale gracilis | reverse complement strand
CCGTAATCTGCTGTTATTCCTCACTCACAGAGCACTTTCCTTTTCAGGTATTTGTTTTCGATGGTTCAGCTCTGCGGGCTTCCTCCCCCACTCCCCTGTCTCTGGGGGCAAGCCTCCAGACCCTCCAATTTGTTTCTACCTTTTTGCCGATGTTCTTTGTCTCTCGTGGCGGTCCAGAAGTGGGAAATATCACATTTCAGGCTGGTTTCATGGGTGTTCACGGTGGTCTTGTAGTGGTTTTTTTTCAGCAGTAGAATTTAATGATTACCCCTTAGCCCCAACCATCTCCCATCCTCAGTAACCCTCAGTTTGTTTCCTAGAGTTCAGCATCTCTTATGGTTTGCCTTCCTCTCAATTTTCATCTTACTTTATTTTTCCTTCCCTTCCCATATGTTGTGACAAATTTTATAGCTTTTTTGGTCTGTGTGTAGGAATATAACAGGATTTATTTTTCTCAGTATTGTCTGAATTTATTGAGTCACCTAGTATCAGAAGAAATACATTTGGATTTTTAAATTTATTCAGATAATCTAATTACATGTAAATATACTTCAATTTTATTCATGGATGATTGGGGAAAATGATACTAGACATAATTTTATTTGATCCATACTATTTATAGATGAGAAAAATTGATGAGCAGGTATAAGCTAACATAGCCATATATTTTACATTTCAAAGTGAATAGAATATAGACATGAATTCATTATATTATCTAACAATATGGTATATAAAATGCACATATTCCCAAGTCACTTGAAATTTTCCTATGGCTTCACTATTAATGGGAATTTCTTACTGCTAATAATGTGTTTTAAAACATTTTCTACCTAAATGGTCAGCCTACAACAGGCTTCATGAATCATAACTTAAATGAGCCAGGGGAAGAAGTTTCATCTACTGTAATTATGGGTAGAGAATTAAGCAAATGTATTTTTTGAATTATGCACACTTACATAGTCTTAATGGGTTGTTATAAATCTGCAGATAAGTAGCTGTAGAAACTTTGTGGAAGTTAGTCTGGTAGATGGGGGACATTTTGCACCAGGAGCAGAGAACTGGCTTCTCTCTGTGCACCTGCTATCTGCTCACAGATTCAATACATTTGGGAATAAAAACTCTTTTAAATTGATCCTACCTGTCTCATTCAGTAATTTGAGACTGTATAGAGTTAGTGGATGTGTAAGTACATTAACTTGTATAAAGTTCCTTGTAGCCAAGTTGTTAAAATTATAATTGTTCTGCTTTAGATTACAATGCAAAAAAAATAATTCAACCAAGAGTGTTTAGTTTTATGTAGCCTATTAATGTCTCAAGGAACTTTCATACTCACAATTTTAGTTGGTTCTTGGAAACGTTCTAGCAACTGGCTGTAGCAGGAATCATTCCTCCCTCCTCCCTTCTTCTTTCAGTATGGTGAAACTGAAGTTGAGAGATTTTTATCTCTATTGAAGCAGTAACACTAATAGGTAACCTCTTTTCAAAGTGTATCAAGTACTGGGCATTGTAGTATGGTTAGATGATTTGCCAAGAGTCATGCAGTCATCTAGTTGTGACGGGTGGATATGTAATAGGATACTATGGGACAAATCTCATTTGTTTTCCACTATGCTTTGGGATTTATGTTCATTATGTTTGATTATTTGTTAAATCAATTTATCTAAGCACATTCAGATTTGTATTTGAGGGTAAATTGAGTGTCTTGTTAAATCCTATTGGAGAAGGACTGTTATTTGTGTTACACTGGTGAAGATTTTGAGGGGAAACCTGGAGAAAATGACATCAGAATGGCAAATGTATAGTAAGTGAGTAATGTGGGATTCCTGATTTCCTGAGGACCTTAAAACTTCCAGCATCCTTACCTAATTCTTATGCTAACTTCTTTTATTTTTTAAGATTTTATTTATTTATTTGACCGAGAGAGAGAGATCACAAGTAGGCAGAGAGGCAGGCAGAGAGAGAGGAGGAAACAGGCTCCCCGCTGAGCAGAGTGTCCCAGGCAGGTCTTGATCCCAGGACCCTGAGATCAAGACCTGAGCTGAAGGCAGAGGCTTTAACCCACTAAGCCACCCAGGCGCCCATCTTGTACCAACTTCTGGGAGCAAGGGAAATAAGAGACTACTTCCTAAAAGTAAATATTTGTTTGTCAACCTTTAAAGAAAACAAAGCAAAACAAAAAAATGAGTAGATGTGAAATCTCCATGCCTCATGGTATTGGGAGACACAGTTAAACCAATTAAAGATAAATAGACAAGGTCAATCTGTGAAATATGTGTATCACACAGGCATTTAGTATTCATGATATTATTTGATTCTTGAAAAAAATCCTGTGACTTAAGTATGGTGGAAATCATTTTTCTCTTTTGTATGGGGAGAATGAGGTACAAATGTTGTTATTATATCAGTAGTGCTACTTAGATAAACTAAATAATAGTAGCATTTAATGAAATGGAAGGACAGAACAGGAAAGTAGACTAAATGCAATGACAGGTGATCATTTCTGAAAAAGGCAGAGATAAGAAAAGATAAATAACCATTTATCTCTACAGGCCAGCAGTCCTTAAAATTCTCATTGCACAATGACAGACTTTTAAACCACAAACCTCCATATTTCAACTCTGAATATAAATTATGCGAATTTTTTTCAACTTAGGTATAAAGTTTCTACCTTCTCCTCTGCCAATCAGTTACTTACTATTACAAAGTAATCAGAAGGTGCTTCCTTTTTATATTTTTTAACAAGGTAGCCTAGAATCCGTTGAAGCATTTCAAAGAATTTAGGAATCTGTTTAGAGTATTTTGTTTCTGAATTTTTAAAGTGAGTAGATATGACAAATTTCAGAAAGGTTAACACACTTAGATTAGGCTTGGGATCAAAATGACATGATCCTGCAACATTTTCTAAATATCAGTTCCTAGAACATTCTGGCTGAGATATGACCTTCTTTAAAAAAATAAATAAATAAATAAAAGGTACTACTTTTCTCACTGATTAAAATAGTTATCTTGAAGGACTAAATTTGTATGTACTTTTAAAAATCTGGGAGCACCAATCATAAAAATGTTTAAGGACTACTAATTCTCTCTGAAAGAAGAATGCATAAATCATTTCTAAGTTTTTCAGATCTTCTAAGCGCTTTGTCATGGGCAAAATTTTGTGTTATAAAACTGAAATGTTTCTATCTCCCCAGATATTTTAGAGATTCAAATTTTTGGCCTTTACTTTTCTGATGTAAGTGCTTGTGTATGCAATAAGAATATAATATTGCCTTGGAATAAATGAATAGATGAGTAATGGAATGAATCTGAATTATCTATATCATTTAAAGTTTCTGGGCAAAATACAACTCCATCAGAAATTCTAATTGTGTGTTTTCTTTTTAGAAACTTGAATTTATTAAATTAAAGAATATATATACTATTGAGAGAATCTGCATTCTTTCATTTAGTGTTTCATGAAAAAAATAGTTCTTGATGCATTACTAAGATGGAACCCAGCAAGTGTCATATGCTGAGATGTAAGAAACATCTGTTCTTTCATCCAGTTGTGTAACAAACCTCCCATAATAGGTAATTTCCTTTAATGCTTGTTTCTTCAAAATTTCAGCAATGTATCTTTGCATTGTCTGAAAGCATTATCAGCTAGAAATGCATTTCAGTTACTATATTATATTCAGAATGTTATTTTGGCCACTTTTACTGCTTCAGGTAGATCAAATCCTGCCCCAAAGCCATGCCTCTTCCTGCTTTTTTGGTTTTTTGTTTGTTTGTTTGTTTCTTTGTTTGTTTGTTTTTTGGCTTGTAATGTGAAATAAGAAATTTCAAAAGACATTTTTAAAATCTTATTATTATATTTTATGAAATTGGTCATGATTAAGATCTGCATGACTTGCTGTAGCATTGTATACATTTGTATCCAGAGTCAAGAGGATTTATTTTTTGTTGTAATGTTGGCTTCATCCACCGTTCAGTACTATCTCAAGGCATAATGTATACTTATTTTTTTTTGAAGATTTTATTTATTTCACAGAGAGAGAGAGAGATCACAAGTAGGCAGAGAGGCAGGTGGAGAGAGGAGGAGGAAACAGGCTCCGCGCTGAGCAGAGAGCCTGATGCAGGCCTCGATCCCAGGACGCTGAGATCATGACCTGAGCGGAAGGCAGAAGCTTTAACCCACTGAGCCACCCAGGCGCCCCACAATGTATACTTAAGATGAGGTTCTCTGGTATCAGTGGTGATTATATATGTTGATATATATTTAAAATCTTGATTAATTCAAATTTCTGGGACCTACTTCTGGGAGGATGTGATTTCATACTTTTAATCTCAAAGTTGACAAAGATCCCCTATTTAGAGTGGGAAAAGAGTTGGTTCTGCTTTTGTTTGCTGCTCAAATGTTGGGTTTTTTTTCCAGAAATTTTTTAGAGTTGCTTTTTTTTTTTTTGGTCAGGGTTAGTTTAGACAAATAAAGATAATATAAACTGAAAATCTATTTAACCAACTTTACATGTAATGTCGTACATTGCAACATATTGAAAGTAAGTGTAGAGTAAAGTTACACTCTCATCTACTCTGGGGGGGAAATTTCCCTTCTACTTCAGGGTAGCATAATACTGGGAATATGCTATCTGACACACAGATGTGGTATTGGTTCATACGTCAAATGAAATTTGTGTTCATTTTTATACAAATAATAACTTAATTAAAAAATAAAAATTATGGGGGCGCCTGGGTGGCTCAGTTGGTTGGGCGACTGCCTTCGGCTCATGTCATGATCCCAGAGACCCAGGATCGAGTCCCACATCGGGCTCCCTGCTCAGCGGGAAGCCTGTTTCTCCCTCTTTCACTCACTTGTGTTCCCTCTCTGGCTGTGTTTCTCTCTGTCAAATAAATAAAATCTTAAAAAAATAAATAAAAATTCTGATATTTTCTTATGCTCCAGTGAATGATCTTTTCCATCCTGTAGTGTATGAGATAACCCAATCTTGTACATGCCTGGTCTTAGCAATTTGGTTGGGGAAAGACTCCAGTGAGTCTGGTTCTCAATCTTGAGGCACCTAAGGCTGTTTGGTTTGGCCTTTATTTTATTTGTTTACTTGTGGTAATGAACTCCTCTTTTCCCCCAGTTTTAGTGAGGTAAAACTGACATAACATTGTATAAGTCGTACAACATAATGACATATGTATACATTGTGAAATGATTACCACAGTGTAATAACCATCAATTGGTATGGTTAAAATTTTTTTCTTGAGATGAGAACTTTCAGAATCTATTTTTTTAGCAACTTTCAAATATACAGTATTGTTATCTGTAGTCACCATGCTGTATGTTCTATCCCCCAAATTTACCTATCTAATAACTAGAAGTTGGTATCTTTGGACCACCTTCAACCATTCGTTCATCCCCGCCTCCTACATAGGTTATCACCTATCTGATTTCTGTTTTCTGTGAGTTCACTTTTTTCCATATTCCACATAGGAGATCATACAGTTTGATAATGTACCTACATATATCTCAAGGCACAGAGCCCTTAGAAGACAAATAACTATGCATTTATTGCCAGTTAAGAGTACTCTTTTTTCTTCTTCTCCTTCTTCCCCTTCTTCCTTCCTTCCTTCCTTCCTTCCTTCCTTCCTTGTCTCTTTTTCTCTCTCTCCTTCCCTCTCTCTCCTTCCCTCTCTCTCGCTCTCTCTTTTTTTAAGATTTTATTTATTTGAGAGAGAGAGAGACAGCATAAGCAGGGGTCAGAGACAGGGGGGAGGGAGAAGCTGACTCCTCATGAAGCAGGGAGCCCGATGTGGGACTTGATCCCAGGAACCCAAGATCATGACCTGAGCCAAAGGCACGCACTTACTGACTGAGCCACCCAAGAGTATTATTTAAGAAGAGGAGAATGTGATGTGTAATTGGTAGGGAATCCATTGTCCCAAGATCTGTCATTTTGGCTGTGATGTTATTGTAGATCTTTGCATCAGTAGGAGGTTTATTTCTGTTAGTGCATAAGAATCATCCCATAAATAAAATCAAACTTATATTACTATCTCTATTTTTATATCCATGTGTGGATATTTTTATATCTTACATTGCCTCTGTCAGTCCAGGCAGGGTATAAAAATGAAGTCATTTATAAGACTGTATATTTTCTACTTGGGCCCACATACTTAGCATAAGAATGGCTTCTCTCTCTCTCTCTCTCCTTTTTTAAAAATATTTTACTTATTTATTTGACAGAGAGAGACAGCAAGAGAGGGAACACAAGCGGGAGTGGGAGAGGGAGAAGCAGGCTTCCCGCCGAACAGGAAGCCCAGTGCAGGGCTCGATCTGGGGACCCTGGGATATGACCCATGCTGAAGGCAGATGCTTAACAACTGAGCCACCCAGGCAACCCTAGACTGCCTCTTCTCTTAAAAAAAAAAAAAAAAAAAAAGGATTGCCTCTAGAAAGTGAAACTTCGTGGCTACTTCATAATCATAGCCATTTTCCTTATTTCCTGGTTTCTTAGCTTTCACGGTGACACTTCCTCCATGACACTCCATGACACTGATGCCCTCCCAAAGCACTATTAGCAAAGCCTAAAGTAGTTAATTCTGTCATCTGTCAGCCAAGGTTGTCTGTGCCCAGAGCTAGTGTCTGAAATGAGGACCCCGAGGCTGCGTATTCTCACCGCCAGGAGCAATGTTAACGCAGCTGTTTCTACTTGCTGGTGCTCATCACTGGGACTGCAGAAGATAAATGAGGAGAAGGTGGTCATGTTTTGGCATCAAGCAATTATATATTTCTCTTTGCTTGAGGTCTATAGCGATACAACATCTGAACCGCAGTAGGTGCTCAGAAAATATTTATTGAGGAAATAGATGAATCTCATGAAAATAAATTACAGGTTTTAAGGGTCCCATGCCTGTTTGCAAAACATGGTAAAATTATAATTAATTATAATTATAAATTATAATTAATATAAATTATAAATTATATAATTAATTACATACACTATATAACTACATATATAAACAATATATAATTGTTTACCCTCTCATTTCCTAACCACCTACCACATAAGCTGCAGGATTCTAGAGACCAAAGTATGTTTAATTGCATCATTGCATTTGGCTTTTTGGAAGATTGTGATTCAAATAGTAGGATAATCAGAATTTCCTCCATCTGGCCCGCTGTACTTGATTAAATGTGTACACATCAGCTTTCCTTTCTTAGAATTGATTTTTTTTTCCTCATGAGACCCCTGGGTCCTTTATTTATCTAAATTCTAGAAGTGCTTGTTCACAATTATTCCATACTTGCTTAGGCATCCTACATCCATGGCCTGGATGTGTGCTAGAACTGGACATGTGCAAGCACAGACTTCAGTGATGACTAATGAGACAATGAAAGAAGATGGACAATTTATCTTGTACTATATGAAAATAGAAGAGCGAGATGAGCAAGGCTCTATGCTAAGTGCTGGATGACACAGAACTGGAAGGTTTGAAAAATCACGGGTTTAAACGTTTCCATAAATTATTAATAGTAAGGATGATGTACTTTTTGTTGCCCTTTGCATTTTCACATTTATTGCTTTGAGTAGACATAGGCAGTTTTGTAAGAAAAACAGGGTAAGACAAATGTGCTTTGTGAGCAGCAAAGTGACAAAACATTAGTGGTCAAAATGAGAATATATGGGAGAGCCAAGGGCAAAGTTAATAAGGGTGAAAAATACAGAGTACTCAGGATTTATGCTGATAATTTTGTTCTCTGAAATTAGAATTGCGTGGGAAAGCTTTCTAATTTATATCGATTACTGACTTGTATTAGCCTATTAGAACTATCTGCTGAAGTCACATAAATTTGAACAATGGAAACTTATTTAAAAAAAAAAACAAACCTGTTATGTAATAAATTCTACTTGGATTGGGTGAATGAGAAACTTAGTCAAGAAGTAGCACAGAAAAACATAGTCAAAAGAAATTGGGAATTTAGATAAGAAGACCAACTAGCTTGCAAAAAAATGGCTGTCCCTCACTACCTAAAAATTAAGGTAACCTCACTTAATGAGATTGGGTAATTTAAAACAGTGAATTTCCACAATGCCTCAAAATTACGCAAAATAAGATCACTGTCTTTCAGTATATCAGTTTTCATGTGTGCTCTGAATACACATTCAACAGATGTTGAAACCTTTGAACTATTTGAAAGGGATGGTCAGTCTCATAGCAAAGTACTAGGGTATGTTCTTCAGGCCCAGGAGACAAGGTCTGAGCACTTTTTTGAGCAGACATAAGCCTATTTGAGAATAACCTGAAGGAATTGAGCTATATTCTTATTGTAAGAGCTTTGCCACATATCATTAATCACTTCCTAGATCTAGAAGGGAGCTCCTCTGACAGGTAAATACTATGTAGTTTTCAGGGATGCCATAGCAGCATGCCATGACTGGCACATTTAAATAAGATCTAAGGGAAGTGAAAGGTGGACACATAGTAGGACCACGAAGGTGACACCCCCGACACCTGAACTTAATCCTGGACAGGACCAGAAGCTAATCATAAAAGAATACAGTAATTGAGGAGCTCTGAGCTTTGTTCTTCTTGTTGTTCCTTTGTTGTCTTTTAGCCTATGGGGTTAATCTAGCTGATTTTAGGCAAATGCAGGGCTGCATTCTTGCAAAGTCTAAGTGAAGGACTTTCAGTCAGGTTACAAGACTGTGTTGCAATGGACCAAGTGAATAGAGGTATGATTTTTTTCCTTTTTTTGAACACTCGTTTGTTTGGACCATAACATCTCTAACAGAACAATGGACTTGAAAGTGGAAGCACCATTCTTTGCGTTGGGTCGGCTCTGTGCCCTTGGGGGCTATAAGGAGCAGAGTGATTGGCTTTGGTGTAAGAGATTCGAGGGGATAGTTTTCATTCAAGGGTCTGCCAGTGATCCAAAATGGATGGTTGATTTTTAGCTAGTAAAGCTAGAAAGGAAGGAGAAAGAAAAGGAAATTAGAAGAAGGAAGGCAGAAAGAAAGGAGGGAAGGAAAAGATTTTAGAAAACATAAAAAGGAAAGGGATGAGAAAGGGGGAAAAATCATGTATTTTGTTTGACCCGCATTTCCCTGTCTAGATATTTTCTAGATATATCAAAATAATTTCTTGGGCGCCTGGGTGGCTCAGTTGGTTAGGCGACTGCCTTCGGCTCCGGTCATGATCCCGGAGACCCGGGATCGAGCCCCACGTCAGGCTCCCTGCTCGGCGGGAAGCTTGCTTCTCCCTCTCTCACTCCCCCTGCTTGTGTTCCTTCTCTGGCTGTATTTCTCTCTGTCAAATAAATAAAATCTTAAAAAATAATAATAATTTCTTATTATCGGTGGCAGATTTCAGTGTTTCTCATAATAGGAATCCATACTAAGAAGGTTTTTTTGGTCTATGAAGTATGCTTCATAATTTGTCTGACACTATTTCTGTTAAGCTTTTTTGAAATATTGAACTCTATTTCAAAAGATTACTGACTGTTGTTTCTATTCTCAGAAATTTTAGATTGTGGACCATTACTTATAACTTCTCTGTTAATTTCAGGTTAAAAAAGTTAATTCTGTTAACTATAGAAACATAATGTGGAATATAGAACTCTTCAAAAGTCTCCTGGATCCGCTAGAACTTAATATTGATCTTGGATACACCTCTGGTTGTTGATCATGTCCATTCACTAATTCGTCTTGTGTCAGGACCCTTCTGGTCCTCTTATAAAGGGAGGTCTGAGACAGCAGGCCTTCTTGTTTCCACCCTTGATTCTCTAAGAGCCTACCTATATGTTTTCTACTTATGAAAGTAGGAATCACAGTATTTAAAAATAGATTAGCATATTATATTTTTAAGCAATTATTTTTGGTAAACCATGAGAGGAAAATGGATATTTTGCTTTTAAAATTATATTCTAAAATTCTCATGTGAGAAACATGATGTCTTTTACTTTATGTGATCTCATTATGCCTATGAAATTATTTAGCATATTGATCATAATATCCTGTGAGGTATAAATTGGATGTCACTGCATTGTGTATTCATTCCCCTAAACTAAGAGGAAAATGGCCCGAAATACTTAAAAAACCCTGAACCCTCCTCTCACTTTGAAGTTACTTGACTTTCAAATAAATGTTCCTTGACCTTCTTTTCTACATTACAAAATAGTTTGCTGTATTTTGGGTCCCTTGGTGGCTCAGTGGGTTAAACCTTCTGCCTTCGGCTCAGGTCATGATCTCAGGGTCCTGGGATCGAGGCCCACGTAGGGCTCTCTGCTCAGCAGGCGAGCCTGCTTCCTCCTCTCTGCCTGCTTCTCTGCCTACTTGTGATCTGTCAAGTAAATAAATAAAATCTTAAAAAAAAATAGTTTGCTGTATTTTAAAAATCCCTGGGGCTTAGAACTTTTTTTGAGTACGAGGAAATTTTACTATCTTATTTTAATATTAAATTGTTTTCCTTGGTAAAACTGTGCTTACATGACATTTGAATACACTATAAAAATTTTAGCTTAAAATCCAATTATTTCCAAATGTGTTAATGCTTGTTAACTGAAAAGATAGTCTTTGTGGCAAAAATAATTTTTAACCTTTCCTACATTCCTTTTTTTACAATAACCGTGAAATCCAGAGGGACGTTAGAGATGGGTAGCCATAATGTTAGAAACAACAAAACCCGAGGGTTCTGACACCAACCCTCTTTGGAATATTTTGCTTACAGTAATTTGCAGATTTATAATAATCAGCAATTCTTGATGGCAACACCAAATGTTTCATGCTAATTCAATGTGTGATTTACTTCAGTTTCATTAATCTTGCCACATGTAATTCAAGAATAATGGGAGATGCTACAGAATTATTTTGTTTAATCTAGAAAAAATAGTTTTATGGCTGAAAAACTTTAGTGGAGATTCAGGGGTATATTTTGTGTTGATTATATTGGGTGATGACCATAGATCTTTATATGATGAAGAACAAAATACAAATTCACATAACAAAAAACTGAAATACACATAAATTGAAATTTGAACAGAAAAGACCAGAAAATATAGTTGCATGCTATTAGACAAAGTGAGTGTACTTGAATCCTACATGTTTACAAAGTTGTATCATTTATTCATTTATTCCACAGATTGATGGCAAATTTTAGCCTATCTCCTGATCATACTATATATTAAGTTCATGGTAGAGATAACATTTTGCTTGATTAACAAAGAAAAATAAACCTCCTTAACCTCATTCAAAAATCATTAATTTCAGAACTCGCCTTGTCTTAGAATCATAGGATTTTTTGAAAAGTAATGGATACTATAGCTATAGACTCTTTATATTTCATGAAAAGAATGAGGAACAGTTTAGTAAAAGTCAACCAAAGCACTCCTCTAATTCCTGTTATTTTGGCAATTAAGTAGAATATTCTTAAAATATGGGTGCCTGGGTGGCTCAGTGGGTTAAAGCCTCTGCCTTCGGCTCAGGTCATGATCTCAGAGTCCTGGGATCAAGGCCCACATCAGGCTCTCTGCTCAGCAGGGAGCCTGTTTCCTCCACTCTTCTTTGCCTTCTTGTGATCTCTCTCTCTGTCAAATAAATAAAATCTTTTTTTTAAAAGAATATTCTTAAAATACATAAATTTGACAAAATTTAACTTGCTTCATAAAAAGAATGAGAAACAGGTTAGTAAAATTGAAGTCTATTCACATTACAGCATTTCATTTTACTGGCATTTTTCCATAGGTTTTTCTCTCTTCAATGAAATTTCCCATTTGTTCATGTGTACTGCCCACCCTTTTGAATCAGTTTAGCATCTTTATCATAGATATTTTTAATTTTTTATCTGAAAGTTCCAACGTCAGTCCTCTCTAGATCTAGTTCCACTGACTACTTTTTCATTGGTCTTTGGGTTGTTTTTATTTTAGCCTTTTTTGGGGTCTTATACTTTTCACTTGAATGCCAAACATGGTGTAAAAGAATGGTAGAGACTGAGGTAAATAGTAGTTATGCCTGAAAATGGGCCCACCTCTTCTCCCATCACATCATTAATGTATGGAGTTGAGTATATTTAGTCTGTTGATAAGCTGGGTTCGACTTTTGTTGTTGTACTTGGATATAATGAACCAGTCTTCTAGCACGGGCTACCGCTACCTGCACATGGTCTTGGTGCTGGGGTGGGGAGAGGAGCCGCGGAACTTAAAGTTGTCCTCACTGTTCCTGCTCCACTTTGTGTATCTGGGCTGCTTCTCCCTCAGCTGCAAAGAAATTTCTTTGAAAAATATCCATGTATAAGTAGACCTCTGCATTTGAATTCGTTTTGATCAAAAATCAGCTGAAGTTACCTGGCTGATTTCTTATGATCTTTGATAACAGTTGCCTCTTTCTCAACTGTGTTTCATCACAGGTGAAATAGTTCAGGTGCCTAGTCTCTCCTTTGGAACCCATGTCAACGATTGTTCTGAAACCTCAGTTTCTTGATAGGCTCAAGAAAATTAATGATTCTGGAGCTTTTTCAGGTTTGTGTTGTTGTTAGGGTAAGAGTTATGGCTCTTGCAGTTTTCTATTAGTGGCGGTAGAAACCCGTGGTCCATTCATATTGAAAAGAAGAAAGTTTAACTATTTAATTTTCCTTAGTTCTGGTTCTAGGTATTTATGCAGTAATAGTGGAATGAATAGTCTCAATTTGGGTACTTTTTGCGCTTAAGCATATTCTCATGTTACTTAAAAAAGAAACATGAGCCAGATAAAGCAATAAACAATGTTTATTCACACTATCATGTGACTGGGTGTCGTGATGAATTTAAAAGCTTGCACTTGTACTCAGACAGTACTAGGTGGAAATGATAGTTTTGCCACTATCAGGCAGCATTGGGAAACTCAATCACCTGAGCAATAATTATATTGTAATGTAAGAAAAATGGCGTAGTTTTCTACTGTGAATATATTGTTTATGAAACATTTCTTTCGGCATCTGCAGGACATCAGATGCTACGGAGGTGGTTGGCACACAGGGATGGCATTAGAGAAGCAATCCCTTGTCCTTACAAGGCTTATATTTTATTGGGAATAGACATACTTTAAACATGGAAGAGAAAATATAAGTTCAGGTAGTACTAAGTGCCTTGAAGAAAAATAAAGCAGGACAAGAGTAGAGACTAATGGGTCAAGTGGGAACTGTATTGCATTGGGCAGTCAGCATGTAAGAGGAGGTAACTTTTGACTGGAAACTGAATGATGGTAAAGAAAAAAATAATTAGCCCTTATGAAGGTCAAAAGAGGAGAAGAGCATTCTAGGCACAGGTAGCAGCAAGTCTGAAGCCCAAAAGTGGAATGGGCTTAGTTTTTTGAGCAATAGGAAAGCCATAGGCTGCAGCAAAGTGGGAGGAGGTCAACTGGAATGGGATAGTTAGGAAAAAGAGGTAGGAGCCAGATTATGTCAGGTTTGTCAGGCCAGGTTAAAAACGGTTGTATATATGCATGACTCTATCCCCAAAACTGACAAATGTGGTTATTTAAGAAATGTTAGTTCCAAATAATTATTACTCATCTCTATAGAGGAGTCTGTTCTACCCCAGATAAATGAAAGACCAAAAAAAAAAAAAGAAAAAAGAAAAAAGAAAGAGATGGTGATACGCTGTCTGGAATTGAAAATGTGATTAAGTCTAAATTGCAAAGACTAGGTGGAATTTAAAAATCTAAGAATTTTGTCCCCCCAAACTGGTCCTAATAACAATACTCATCCATACACTGTTTGCAACAACTAGAATTCTAGGCAGAATTTCAGTGGTAGAGTTTGTGTTCTGATGTCCTAACTCCTTTCATTACAACTTGCCTTCAAGTGCTCTTTTACTCTACTCTGCAGATTCCAATGCCTTTCATATCAACTCCATCAAAGCTAATGTTAATTAGGAATTGAAATAAAAATAAGAGATCAGTAGCTAATTGGTCTTTTAACTGCTATGCCCTAGTCCACATAACACATTCCTACAAGGATATCTGCCTTTGGGACAAAAGCAAGTAACCAAAACATTTATGTATAGCTCCTACTTATAACTGATACACAACGAGGAAAGATAATTTTGAGCAAAGGCACCTTGAATATTCAAATTTACTGTCCTCAGTCTGTGTTGTGACCAAAAATAATACATTCAACAATGTTTATTCACGTGCATTCACCCTACCTACTCTTCTTTCATTCATTTAAAAAGTCTAAGTATGAAAACAAGAAGTAAACATCAACTTGTTGATAGAAATCGACTCAGCATACTACAGAGTCTCAAATCAATTTTCTCATATAATATTTTTGTTTTCTGTTTTTATAAAAAAAGGTATATTTACGTTTAAGAAGAGAAACGTAGAATCAAGGCTGGAAGGCACATAGTTACCTAACAGCCTATTATCTGCCCAAACTACTTCTCCTCTGTAGTCCAGCCTCATCTCACCAGCTTATCATTTGCTGGATAAACTTCTCTAGTCATTTCAGAGAATCCAGTGTTTCAAGAGGTGGTCCATTGAATCTTGGATTGATTTTTTTTTTTACAGATCTACACATGCACATGTTCCTTAGGATTTTCTTGTCTCAAAGTATTCATAAACATTGCCAACTGATTCCAACTGAGTGCTCTCAAAAGGCTATTTTTCTTTCAGTTACTTTGTCTTCTTTTGGGTAATGTTTCAAATCCTTATGATTTCTTCTCTAGTAACTTTTTCATATTTCTATTCTTTTGCATTTCTATTGCTAACCTGTCAACACGATGATTTTTTTGTTGTTGTTGAAGAACATAACATCTTTTATTACTAATACTCTCACCAGAAAAGGTAAGTTCATTTATTCATTCATTAAATAAATATTCAGAGTGAGATGTTTACCTCGACTTTAATGGGAGAACAGTGAACAAAATAAAGTTTTGTAAGCCCGATGTTCTGACACCTCACCCCATTGTTCATCTATTGACTCATTGATGACCCCAAACTTTATATAAGCCCTATGTGTAATTCCCTTGGATGTTAGGAGTGAAAAATCTGAAAATTGTCTAATTCATGAGATTTTAATTATTGTTATATCATAAATATCAACTACACTAACGTTAGAACCTCCCATATGCTTTTTATCATTATTAAGAATTGGGTACTTTTTTCCTTCCTGGAGTGTTAGCAGATCCACCTTTAAGTCTGAGTCTTAGTGCTTTGGTGCGCCATCGCTCCTACTATGTTCTCTTACAGAACAGCTTCTCTGTTCGCATCTTAGAAACTCAGAACTTTGCTCTTGTTTTAACTAGAATTTTCAAAGCAATGTACTTCATGTGACGTATCTGCTCTGAACTATCAAATTTCCTTTAGTTCCTAAGAACCCTGTAGTAATCAGTATCTAATTTTATATATTTTTATAATAATTAAACAGTTGTGTAAATTTCTCAGTGCTCATCAAGAGAAGTATGCTTTTAAACCCCTTCACCTATTCCACCCATCCCCCACCCCCCTCCCCTCTGGCAATGACCAGTTTGTTGTCTGTATTTAAGAGTCTGTTTTCTAATTTGTTGCTTTTTTGTTGTTGTTCATTTGTTTTGTTTCTTAAATTCCACCTATGAGTGAAATCATAAGGTATTTGTTTTTCTCTCTCTCACTTATTTCACTGGCATTATACAATCAAGGTCCATCTATGTTGTTGCAAATGGCAACGCTTTATTCTTAGGGCTGAGTAATATTCTACTGTGTGTGTGTGTGTGTATATATATATCTACACACATTCATTCATACATACATACATATATATACGTGTGTGTGTGTGTGTGTGTGTGTGTGTGCATAATACATGCATATCACATCTTTATCCATTCAGCTATGGGTAGATGCTTGGCTTGCTTCCATAGCTTGACTATTGTAAATAATGCTGCAAAAAAACACAGGAATGCATATATCCTTTCAAATAGGAGTTTTCATATTCATGGAGTAAATACCCAGTAGAGAAATTACTGGATCACATGGCAATTCTATTTTTAGTTTTTTTGAGGAACTTCTGTACTGTTTTCCACAGTGGCTGAACCAGCTTGCATCCTTACCAACAGTGCACAAGGGTTCCTTTTTCTCCACATCCTCAACTTATCTCTTGTGTTTTCGATTTTAGCTTTTCTGACCAGCGTGAGGTGACAGCTTCATTGTGGTTTTGACTTGTATTTCCCTGATAATTGGTGATGTTGAGCATCTTTCATGGATCTGTTGGTCATCTGTATGTCATCTTTGGAAAAATTTCTATTCAGGTCCTCTGCCCATTTTGCAATTGGATTATTTGTTCTTATTTAGTTGTAGAAGTATTTCATATATTTTGGATATTAACCCTTTGCTGGAGATATCATTTGCAAATATCTTCTCCCATTCAGTTGGTTATCATTTTGTTGACAATTTCCTTCACTGTGCAGAAGCTTTTTATTTTGGTGTAGACCCAATAGTTTAATTTTGCTTTTGTCTCCTTTGCCAGAGAAGACATAAGTAGAAAAATGTTTCCATGGCCAGTGTCAAAGAAATCAATATCTATTTTAGGAGTGGTGAAAACCTCTGTGAGATTGTTTTTTCCATTTTTATGGACAAACAGTGTATCATCATATAAATTTAAGATGTACAGCATAGTGGTTTGATTTACATATCTTGTCAAATGATTACAACAGTATGTTCGGCTGACATCTGTTATCATATAAATCAAATACAAATAAAAGGAAAAGCTTTTCTTGTGATGAGAACTGTTAGATTTGTTCTCTTAATTTGGAGGGGTTTATTTTTGAGGGCATCGATTTTATAATTAATTTCTATATCTTAACAATAGTAAAGTAATAATAGACATAAAGAAAATACCTAAAGTCTCAAAAAGGTACTTTTATTATTCATAATTTTAGATACTACTTCTTTGTAATATGCTAGATAGTAGGTTTCCTTGAACAACAACGCATATTTCAGTCTAAGAAAAAGAATATTTTTTAGGAAAGCACGTTTTCATATATTTTCACTATTAAATTTGGGTAGTAAAGTGCATTTTAAAAAATAGAACAGATTTGCCTTTGTGTAAAAATCATCTATTCTAATAAAAAATCAACTATCCTAGGCATTATTCATATAAATCTTAGAAGCACATCTTTTCTTGCCAAATGCTTTTCTTGTCAGAGCATTAACAAGAGTTATGTTGTACATGATATCCCCAGTACTTATCGAATAACTGGAAGTTTGTACCTTTGACCATCTTCCCCAATTTTCCTTTACCCTCTGGTAATCACAAGTCTGATCTCTTTTTCTATGAATTGGTTTTGTTTTGGTTTTCCAGGTTCCACATATAAATGATATCATACAGTGTTTCTTTCTCACTCTGACTCTATTGACAGTATAAGGCCTTAAGGGTCTGACTATATTGCTGCAAATGGCAGATTTCCTCATCTTTGATGTCTGAATTATATTTGTGTGTATGTGTGTATCACAACTTCTTTATCCATTAATGGACACTTAAGTTGTTTCCATGTCTTGGCTATTGGAAATAATGCTGCTATTAATGTGACGGTACAGATCTTTTTGTTAGAATTTTGTTTGCTTTTAGTATTTTTGCTTGCTTTGAATATATTCTCAGAAGTAGAATTGCTGATCATATGCTTTTTCTATTTTTAATTTCTTGAGGATTCTTTATACTGTTTTTCATAGTGGCTGTACTAATTTACAATCCAGTCGTCAGTGCGCAAATGTTCCCTTTTCTCTACATTCATTCCATCATTGATATGCCATTGGTAATTGGCATTTCAAAGGTATGAGGTAACACCTCACTGCAGTTTTAGTTTGCATTTCCCTAATGACTAGTGACATTGAACATCTTTTCATGGACCTGTTGCCATTTTATGGAAAAGAAAAAGCCTTTGGAAAAATGTTATTCAGGTGTCTACCCAGTTTTTAGGTGGGTTAGTTGTTCTCTTAAGTTTTATATGTTCTTTATATATATTTTGGATATTAACCCCTTATCAGATACATCATTTGCAAACATTTTTCCCATTCCATAGCTTGTCTTTTTACTTTGTTTCTGATTTCTTTTGTTGTACAGAAGCTTTTCAGTTTGATGTAGTCCCACTTGTTTATTTCTGATTTGTGTGTGTGTGTGTGTGTGTGTGTGTGTGTGTGCGCGCGCTTTAGGGTCATATAGGAAAAAAGTCATTACTAAGACCCATGTTAAGTACTTTAGTCCTATGTTTTCTTCTAGAACTTCAATGGTTTCAGGTCTTACATTTAAGTTTTTGATATATATATATATATATATATATATATATAATTTATTTATTTTTAATTTTTTTTTTTCAGTTTTTGATCCTTTTAAGTTCTGGGAGCAGTGTAAGATGAGAGTCCAAGTTTGTTCTTCTACATGAAATAGCCAATGATACTAGCACCATTTCAAAGACTGTCTTTTCTTCATTGAGTATTTTTGACTCCCTTGTCAAATATTAGTTCACCATATACTGGTATTTATTTCCAGGCTCTTGATTCTGTTAGATTTGTCCATCTGGTTTTTGTTTTTTGTTTTGTTTTGTTTTTTGTTTGTTTTGCCAGTATCATACTGTTTTGATTATTAGAGATTTATAGTAGTTCAAAATCAGGAAGTATGATGCCTCCTACTTTTGTTTTCTTTTTATCTGAGGAATTCTTTGGCTATTAGGGGTTATTTTGCAAGTGTTTTTTTCTACTGTAAAAAATACCATTGAAACTTTCATAGGGATCATTTTGAGTCTTTGAGGGCTTTGGTAGTATTGACATTCTAGCAATATTCTTCCAATGAAATGAAGACAGATACCTGTCCATTTATGTATGTCTTCTTTGACTTCTTTCATCAATGTCTTGCAGTTTACACAGTAGAGAACTTTCAACTCCTTGGTGTAGTATATTCTTAACTACTTCTTTTTGTTTAATTTAAATTCAAGTCAACACACTGTGATATTAATTTCTGGTGTACAGTATAGTGATTCAACACTTCCATAGACACCTAGTGTTCATGACAAGTGCCCTCCTTAATCCCCATCGCTATTGAACCCATTCCACCACCCGTTTCACTTTCAGTAACCATCAACTTGCTCTTTATAGTCAAGAGTCTGTTTCTTGGTTGCTTCTCTCTCTCTCTCTCTCTTTTTCTCTCTGGTCCTTCTTTCTCATTTGTTTCATTTCTTAAATTCTATATATGAATGAAATAAACTGGTATTTGTTTTTCTCCTACTGACTTATTTCCCTTACCATAATACTGTTGGCTCCAACCATGTTGTTACAAATGGCAAGATTTTATTCTTTTTTATGACTGAGTTATTCCATTGCAAGTTCTAGTAGTTTTTTGGTGAAGTCTTTAGGGTTTTGTACAAACGGTTTCATGTCATCTGCAAATAGTGAAAGTTTAACTTCTTTGTTGCTAATTTGGATGCCTTTTAATCTTTTTGTTGTCTGATTGCTGTTGCTAGGAACTACAGTACTACATTCAGTAAAAGTGGTGAGAGTGGGCATCCTGCTCTTTCCTGACTGCTGTAGAGAAAAATCTCTCTTTTTCGGCATTTAGGATGTGGGTTTTTCACATACAGCCTTTTATGTTGAGGCATGTTCCCTTCCCTCAACTTTGTTGAGGATTTTTATCATGAATAGATGTTGTACTTTGCCAAATGCTTTTTGTACATCTGTTAAAAAAATCATATGATTTTTATTCTTTGTTGATGTGATGTATCACAGTGCTTGATTTGCAAATATTGAACCACTCTTGGATCTTAGGAATAAATCCCACTTGTTCATAGTGAATGATTTCTTTGGAAATCATTGGATTTGGTTTGCTCTTTTGTTGAGAAGTTTTGCATCTATATTCATCAGATATTGGCATGTGGTTTTCTTTTTTTTGTAGTGTCTTTACCTGGTTTTTATATCAGGGTAATGCTGGTCTCATAGAATGAATTCGGAAACTTTCCTTTCTCTTCTATTTTTTTGTGGTATTTTGGGAAGAATAGGTATTAACTCTTCTTTAAATGTTTGAGAGCATTCACCTGAAACCGTATGGTCCTGGACTTTTTTTGTTGGATATGTTTTAGTTATTGATTTCATTGTATTTCTAGTAATTTGTCATCTGTACATATGTTCTATTTTTTTCTGACTCAGTCTTGAGAGGTTATATGTTTCTAGAAGTTATCCATTTCTTCTAGGTGGTCCAGTTTGTTGACATATAATTTTTCATAGTATTCTCTTACAATCTTTTGTGTTTCTGTGGTGTCAGTTGGTATTTATTCTTTTTCATTTCCATTTTATTTGAGTCCCCTGACTCTCTCATTTTGATGAATCTGTCTTAAAAGTTTATCGGTTTTGTTCCTAGAGTCCATAGTCTCTCTGGGAAATAAACTAGGGGTTTCAGAGGGAAGGAAGAGAGGAGGATGGGGTAGTTGGGTGATGGGTATTGAGGAAGGCAGGTGTGGTAAGCACTGGGTGTTACATGCAACTACTGAATCACTGAACACTACTTCAAAAATTAATGATGTACTATACAGTGGCTAACTGAACATAAAAAATTATTAATTTTGTCAATTTTTTCCAATAAACAGCTACTCCTGGCTTCATTGATCTGTTCTGTTGTCTATTTAGTCTCTTATTTCTGTTCTAATTTTTTATTTACTTCCTTCTACTGGCTTTGGGCTTTGTTTCTTTTTCTAGTTCCTTTAGGTGTAAGGTTACATTGTTTATTTGAGATTTTTTGTTTGTTTGTTTAATTTTGAAAACGTTGAATTCTTCACCTTAGTTTATACTTTTCACCTCAAGGAGTTATTCATTTATGTATTTATGTATGTAAGGTTTTTTTCTGTTTTTTTGTTTTGTTTTGTTTTTATTTTGGTGGTTGCTATTTCCCTGTTGAACTTTTCCTAATTTTGTGTTTTCTTGATTTCACTAAACTTAAGACAACTACTCTGAATTCTTTGTCTGACAGTACATAGGTTGACATTCTTTAGGGTCAGTTTTTGGAGCTTTATTAGTTTCTTTTGGGTGTCCTATTTTCTTGTTTTTCTGTAATTCTGGATTCTGTATGTTGGTATCTGCACATTTAGGTAATACAATTTCTCCCCCAGACTTCACAGGTTTCCTTTGGCAGAAAAAGATCTTCACCAGTGAGCTCCAGTTTGGATTTCTGGCATGTCTTCTGATAGTGGTCTTGGGCAGGTGTTTCCTACTATTGTGGTCTATTGGGAGTAAGGTAATGGTTCAAGCCCTGGAGTTGGGGATAAGTGGTTTTTTCACTGGCTGAGAAGAGTTGAATATAACTGCTGGCTTGATTCCCTACCCAAGCAGGTCTATAGGATGACTTCACAGCTGCTTGGGTTCTCTAGATGATCAGGACTAGGCACTATATTCAATAGCAGCTGGGCTTATGAATTAGCTTACCTGCCCTGGCAGGGCAACAGGACAGAATCCTATACAGATTGTTGTTTGGGAATCCAAGTCAGGCAAATATGTGCCCTGAATTCCTTGGTCAGGTGAGGCCATCAGTTTTGCTCTGAAGATGGGGAAAAATCACAGGTTGTGTTTTCTGTTTAGTTGTCACTATAAGCAGGGGTGTTAGATGGGCTGTGTAGCTTTCCATGTGATCTGGTGGGGTCCTCTGGTTGGGGAAACAGGAGATTGTATTCAGCAATAAGTGGGGCTAGGAATTGGTTTCTCTGCCTGGGCACAGTAGGAGAAGCAGCTCTAAAGCCAGTAAAGCTTTGTTGTCTTTTTTCAAGTTGACCCACACCCCCAAATTCTTCGGCCAAACAGGTTTCTGGCTTTGTTCTGCCAATTATCACCTCTGCCTGCTCTTGTCTTGGCCCTCTGGATTCTGGGTGTTCTTGCCAGCCCTTCTGGTCAGACGATTGCAGGAACCACGTGCACAGGGCTATGTCTCAATGCCCTAAAACATCGAGGCACCACTACAGGTAACTCTCAACCTCCCCATCAGGCCTTCCAGTTGGAAGGGTTTGTGAGCTGTTCTTCTCCTTGGCTGAGAATTAATCCCCCTATGTGTGCTTAGCATAGGGGCCCTCCATGCTGTGTACTGGCTTTGCCTGGGGAGTGAATAGCTCCACTCACCTGCTTCTCTAAGTGCTGCTGGGCTGCACATCTTCCAGGTGTACTTGCCAGCCCACTAGTCAGATGTGACCAGGAGACACGCTCCCCAGCCGGGGGGTCTCTGGCTCAGCTCCTCAGCTGGTTGTGGGCTAGCCAGGCCCTAGGGCCAGCAAAATTCTTAATTTGAGGATCCAAATAAAGCAACTCTGCCATCTGCCATCCTGGTCCCGATGAGCAAACCTGCTGGTTGGGATTTCCACTTGAGCACTGCAGGTGTGAACTCAGTCTGCCAAGATCTGTGTGCTGGTTGTTGCAAGCCCCTGCTCCCTACTCTGTCATAGAATCCGAATGGCTGGGCCCTGCAGATTCCTCTAAAGTCCCCGTGGGGTGCAGTCCAAGTGAAGGTGACTTCTAAGTGACCCACAGTACTACGGGGGAGGAGCCGGTTGTTTGTCTTAGGTTGTCTTTTCCCACTAGAGGAACCAGAGGCTCAGGGGAGACCTCCCTGCCCTGGCATGGATGAGGGACAATGCAGTCAGTTTGCAGTCGCTGCAATCACTCTTCTAATGTAGCCTGTTTGGGTCTTTGAGGTGCAGGGGTGCTTTCGCATCACCTCCATATCCTGGGATTCTGTCAGTGGGATCTTGCTTATGAGTACTGGTCCGTTGCTCCTCTTAGGAGGAGAAATGAAATCAGGAATGACTGGTGTTACCACCTTGGTAATGTCACTCCTTGAGATTTCTTTGTATGATCTTTGCTGTCTCTCTAATTCCTCAGGCTGTATCCTCAACCATATCTTCTTTTTCACTTTTGTGTGTTACATCGTTTTTATGTTAAGATGTTTCCTCTTGTGTAAAAAATAATTCTACTGGTCTTTCAAAACTGGTACATAGAATCTGGATCTGGAGCCATATCTACGATTTGTAGTAGACTCTACATTTTTCCCCTCTCATGCAGAAACATCGAATTCCTCTGCACTGATTTTGCTCAGCTTGCCTTTCTCTACTACAGATACACAAACACCTCCAGTCAGGTGGACCTTGTTTTTTGTTTTTGTTTTTGTTTTTTTTTTAAGATTTTATTTATTTGACAGAGAGAAACACAGCCAGAGGGGGAACACAAGCAGGGGGAGTGAGAGAGGGAGAAGCAGGCTTCCCGCCGAGCAGGGAGCCCGATGTGGGGCTCGATCCCGGGTCTCCGGGATCATGACCTGAGCCGAAGGCAGCCGTCCAACCAACTGAGCCACCCAGGCACCCCTGAACCTTGTTTTTTGTAGGGCTATTAGGGACCCTATTGGCAAACACTATCAATGACTGATAGAGAAAAAAATGTTTTCCAAGACCATATAGTCATTTTCTGTCAACTAATAAATTACCCGTGAATATACTTCCCTTAATACTTCACTTATTTCCGTTTTTTTCCTGTCACATAGGACAATAAATAATGTTTTTTTGGCTCCTCCACTGGTTTTATTTCTTCAATTCTGTTGTATTTACTTTTTGCCCATTTTTAGAGTTTTGAGTTTTCACCCTCCATTCCTTGGCCAATCTCTGACAGACTCTACATCTTTTGACTATTTCTAGAGAGACCTCCAGTGCCCATGACTAGATGGGCTGTACCTGGATGCCCCCATTTATTATGCATATTTATACTGTTCTCAGTTTTGCTAAGTGTTTCCTAAGAAATGATCTTGAAATTCTATGAATTTTAATGGACTTCAAGGAACTAATGTAGCAACGTGTTTACTTTCACTTTAGGTTTTTTGTTGTTTTTTTGTTTTTCATCTCCAACTTAGGGATACACAGGGATGCTGTCCTATCACAACAGCCACAGGCTTTTTTTACATGAAGGTTATTTTGCAAAATCCTCAATAGGCAGTCATCTATTACATTGATAACTTTTAAATATGTTCGTTATACTTCCTTCTTTTGTGTTATGATTTTTTTCCTCTAAAGCTCAATCTGCTATTTTCCATCCCTTCATAGCACGTCCCACTCTTTGTCCCTGTAAAGTTTGCTAAGTACAGCATGCAGTTTTGTCCCTTTGCATTCCTTTACTTGCCATGACTCTGTTCATTAGAATGTTCTATATTCTCTAATTTCCTATTTTTTAAATTCTATGTGTGTAGTCTGTTAAATGGGTGGAGTTTTGTAATATCTGTTTGGTTCCACAAAGCCTTTAATTTTTCTCCTTTAATTTAGTTTTTCTTAGCTTTTTATTCTTCATGGTTTAAATTTTTCTCCAGGGACGCCTGGGTGGCTCAGTTGGTTAAGCAACTGCCTTCGGCTCAGGTCATGATCCCTGAGACCTGGGATCGAGCCCCACATCGGGCTCCCTGCTCGGCGGGAAGCCTGCTTCTCCCTCTCTTACTCCCCCTGCTTGTGTTCCCTCTCTCGCTGTGTTTCTCGCTGTCAAATAAATAAAATCTTAAAAAAAAAAAAAATTCTCTCCAGGCATGGATATTTGTTCAGTGTGTATTCTATACCTCTGTACAATTTCTCAACTTTTGGGGGAAAAAAGTCTTTGCCATTGCATGTCAACAAAAGTAGTATTTTCCTATATTTTTTTTTCTTGCCCATGCTTATTTTCATATTCTCAGAATTATTGGATCACCTTGTTTTTGAGTAAATATGTTCCATTTCTTTGAATTGATGTAAATATTTGTAATATCTGAATTCCCACATGGTTACTTCTGTCTTTTCTCCCTTTTTGAACCCTCTCCCTGCTCTAACTACAATATTTGTTGTACTAGGTAGGAATATATTATATCTCCAAATCATGTGTTTTTTTGGAAGAATTAAATAATAATCTTCTAACCTAGGTATCCTTTATTTATTGTTTATCCACTGAAAAATCAACAGTGTGAAAACTCATGCTTCACCATCATCTTCCTGTGGGCCCCAGGAGTGCCCCAGATGCCCTGCTGTGCTTGCCAGGTGATATGTAGCACAGCCCATGTATTAGGATAACAGGACTTCTTGGTAGAAAATAGAAAAGTCACTCTGCTTATCCCCCCCCCCATTTTTTAAAATTCATTTGAAAGAGAGAGAACAAGCAGGGGGAGAGGCAGAGACAGGGAGAAGCAGACTCCCTGCTGAGCTGGGAGAATGACATGAGGTTACATCCCAGGACCCTGAGAACAAGGCAGATGCTTAACCATCTGAGCCCCAGGCGCTCCTATTTCCCCACTCCGTGATGATTTTAGTCCTTCGAGGTTTTCTATAAATCTTGTCTTCTCATTCCACCTGTGTTACCTCATCTTCTGTTTCTTGATTTTATCCTGGATATTGTCCTTAGGAGTCTTGCGCTAGACAGCAGTGGTCTGTTTCTCTCATGCTTTCAGGTTTTCTGCCGAATATTTTCCATCCACTTTCATTCCTATTTGATTTCACTGTGTTTTCTAGAGGTATAATTTCCATATATTAAAAATGCTACGAATTGTGTAAGACTGATGATTCACAGACGTGTACCCCTGAAATAACACATTACATGTTAATACATTAAAAATAAAAACTTAAAAAAAATTTCTAATTATAAGTGGACAGTTTTATAAATTTGGCGTATTTAGCAACCACATTTATGAGAAACAGGAAAACACTTCCATTGCTCTCATAAAGTTTCCTTGTACTGCCAATTGGTTGATCAATTTTTTTTTTCTAGAGGAAGTGTTGTCCCTCTTTTCCTCTGAAATTCATCATCTCTGCACCAGATGACCTTCATTTTCCTGCTGAAATTACCTGTCTTCCTCCTCCTCTTTCCCAATCCAATACCATAAACCAACCACTGTTTTTAATTTCTCCCATCTCGTTCTGAAGTTTCCTCTTGAGATTTTTCTTTCTCACAGAAGTCTATCCTGAATTTATTGGGGGGCAAATTCGCCTGCTCTGTTTGTTCTTTCTCATCCTGTGTTTTTAGCCTTTTGAACACATGTCCCTTCCTCCCAGTCTTTTTCATTGCATAGTCTTCGGCAACTTGAATAGGTAGTACTTTTCTAAAACACAAATTACACAGATTTATCTCTGCTTTCCCTCCTAAAAAGATCTGTGATGTTTTTATTTACTATATATTATATTCAGTTAATTTCTGGATTCACAAAATGTGACTTTTTATCTGACCTAAGTGAAAAATATCTGGTAGGGCCTTACCCTTTCTGTGATGGCCACAATTTTTTTTCCATCTTGTCCTAGATTCTACCCTGACAGACTTTATCAAATTTTTCTTAAATCATTTTTTATTGCTTTTACAATAAACTGTTTTGAAGGGCATTTATTTATTTATTTGTTTATTTAAGATTTTGTTTATTTATTTGACAGAGAGAAACACAGCTGGAGAGGGAACACAAGCAGGGGGAGAGAAGCAAGCTTTCCAAAGAGCAGGGAGCCTGATGCAGGGCTTGATCCCAGGACCCTGGGGTCATGACCTGAGCAGAAGGCAGATACTTAATGACTGAGTCACCCAGGTGCCCCTTGAAGAGAATTTAAAAAAAATCAAAACTCTTTGGGTTTTCTCTTCTTGTTGGTACAGTTCTCAAAATGATAGGTGTGTTTACCACTGATCCAAAAACTTTGACAAAAGCTTTAATTCCTAAACATTCTTGGGTGTTGTGGAAAGACATCAGATCTTGGAAGCAGACAGAATGTACTTAAAATAACTTCCATCCTGTCTTCTGATTATGTGGCCTTTATATCTAGTTTCTTCACTCTTCAATTTCTTATTTTGTATAATGCAAACTATACTTTTCAGGATACTGAAAAAATAAAACTGTGAGATAGTATATGTGAAGGATGATAAACACACACACATAGTGCAGATAATGTATGTGATACATCTAATACAACGTCCTGGTCCATAGAAAGTATTCATTAAATGGTCGGTATTATGATTTCAGTCAACGTGTGCTTCAGATGCTTTCCAAGTGCTAACTCACCGTGAGCATGTATCTTTTGTACCTAATGTCACAGCTAGCTTTTCTCCTCTTCCGAAGTTTTACAGATTTTCTTTCTCTGTGTTACTTGGATTATTATTGTGTGGGGAGTTTTTGTTTTGTTTTGGCTTGGTTTGATTTTTTCCCCCCCAAATTTTTAGGTTTCTAGGAAACAAAGCCAGCAAACCACATCTTTGTTGCAGATTTTTCTCTTCCATGGCTCACTTTGACTTCCATTTTCTCTTTTTCTTTTTTAAGGTCTCCAGCTTCGTACTGTCTGTTCTCTTAGTTTCCATTTTTGACCCTGATTCCTTGACTTTCACTAATGGATGTCTGAGAGAATAGGAAGAGGAACAGATAATGAGTCTCAGAACATCCAATTATCAATAAACTGCTTTTTTTTTTTTTTTCTCCTGTTGCACTCAGTTTTTGTCTCCTTAAGAAAGAAAAGTCAAGGCTCTTTTCCCCCACTGTTGCCTCCCAATTCTTCTTATCACTGACCACTTTGACTTTTTCCCAGATGAAACTCAATTTGGAAAACTCACAACAACCTGCGAGTGTGACCACTATTATCTTATGAATAAGACAATTAGGACTCCCACAAGATTCTTACATCTAACAAGCATATCTGGATTTTAAGTGAATCTCATCACAGGACCTTTTCTGACTGGCCAATAGGTCTATCTAATGCAGTGTTTCTCAAATCTGGCTAAACGTGAGACCCTCTGGGGAGGTTTTAAACAACTCAAAATACCTGAGACAGGCTATGAATGAATTAGATTCACTGAGGGTAGAGGCCAAGGGTTTTTTTAAAACCTCTGCTGGTGGGACACCTGGGTGGCTCAGTTGGTTAAGCGACTGCCTTCAGCTCAGGTCATGATCCCGGAGACCCGGGATCGAGTCCCACATCGGGCTCCCTGCTCAGCGGGAAGCCTGCTTCTCCCTCTCTCACTCCCCCTGCTTGTGTCCCCTCTCTGGCTGTGTTTCTTGCTGTCAAATAAATAAAATCTTAAAAAAAAAAACAAAAAACAAAAAACCTCTGCTGGTGATTCTAATATACACAGATGGTTAAAAAACATTGCTATAATGATTTATCTAGTCTCCAATCTCACTTGTTTTTTCAATTCAATTTCAGTGACTCTAGAATCAAAGAAGTAATTTTCCAAATGACTTATGCTTCCCCTGTGGAATTTTTTCTTTAACAAAGCAGGAAAATAGGGAGTGGTGGTGGGGTTAGAATGTGGGGATCTACCTAAACAGGATCCTCAGTCTTCATTTCAGAACCCATGTGGCTGCCTGCAGTACTGTTTGAAAACTCTTAGCCTAGGCACAAGGTATATGGTGAAGATTTTAAGAGGCACTTGGACATTTATCCCCGTAGTCCTTGGGTCAGCTGGTTAGAGGGCCGACAACACTGCTACCTGGGTAATTGCCTCCAGGAGTGTAACTCTGTATAAATATTCCCATTTCTGGCTGCCTTGTGATGTGTCTTTCCCTAATCTGGGGAAGCCCTAGTCTAAGAAACATTTTTTAGATGAGTTTTATCACTATAGACGTGGTCTCAGATTTTGCTGCACAAACACTACAACGGTTAATAATTTAATGAACACATTTCAGCACTTCTAAAGGTTTGTTTTTTTGCAAGTTCATACATTCACTAGTTTTGCTTTCTTTTGTTTTGCTTTCTTTCCAATGTTTATTGGTAATATTTGCAGAAAAGGTGTTAATTAAAAATTAATCCACAACTGGTTCTAACAGGTAACACTGAACCAAAGAATCATTTCCTGTCACTGTTACACAGGATTTCTCAGGGGATATTACCCTAGTTTGTGTGTGTGTGGTTTTCTTTTCTTTTTTTTTTTTTAAACAACAGAAATCTTTCTACCCAGGGTAGAACAGAGTTTTGCATGCAGCTCCTCACCTGCTTGTAGACGATTCCCAGTAGGTGTGCACACGCTCTAGGTCATTGATTCTCATCTCATTTCATGCATATAATGAATTGTTGTTGGGTGTAGTTTGGGGGTACGAGTGAATTTCAGCTGTCATCTCTAGGGCAGCTTACCTAGAATTAGATCCTGTCATTTCAAATGCTATTTGTCTTCATTAGTCTTCACTCTTGCCCCATTTGTCCTATACCGCTAACGTGACCTGAATAGCTTACTGGGGCCTGTGTCATTCAGCAGCTAAAACAGAAACACAGACATACCCTCTAAACACTGTTCCTATAAATCTATGTAATACTAAACGTCCTATTTTTGTCATTTTGCTGTTAATATAGCTCTTCTGTTAGTATCTTTTTGGCAGTTTAGTATTGAGATTTCTGCTGTCCCCCTCTTATTTTCGTAGTACAGTAAGCATGGGTGGTAAAGAACCATCTGCAGGTTCCTAAAATCTAAAGCGGTCTGAACTTTTCTCTTGAGTCTTGACTCTTCTTGGTTGTTGTTTTACTGGACTAAAAGTTCTCTGAGGTTAGGGAGCATGTCTTGTTCTTCATATTTCAACTCTTCTTGATTTATAGTGGGCTCTGGAGCAGATAATGTTTAATGATGAATTAATGAACTAGCACATACAGAAGAAGTTCATAAAAGGTTAGTTGTTTTAAAAATCTCTTTGCAGAGAAGATAATCCTCTGGACTAATGCTTTGCATATATTAACTATTAATTAATGCTCCTAATAACACTGAGATAGGCATTATTATCTTCATTTATAGATAACAAGGCTCAGAGAGAAGGAAACTTACACAGATTACACAGTGTAGTAATGGAAGGACTATTTAACCTAAAATACAGTTCATACAGAAAGGCAGAATCAATGTTTAATTTTGTCCTTGAACTTTCCAGGTTTTAGAATTTGTTAGCATCCTGGCAACCTCCAGGGGAGACAAATAGTCTTATTTTTTAAAGTATCATTATAAAATTATGGGTTTTAGCTGTTTCAATCAATTGTCCTTATTCTTTCTGATGCTTAATTTTTCTTTTAGTCACTGTGTTTTTTTAAGATGGTTTTGGTGTCCTTTTGACACTAGCCCAGTAAGTACTCTTAGAGATTTTTCTTTCTTTCTTGCATAAAAATATGCACCACATTTATTTGTATATTTCCTGCCCAAGATCTGGAATTAGCAGTTTTTCCAAGGATCCTTGGTTCTAGTGGTCTGTTCTTTAGAGACTATAATATGGGCAATTCTGATGTTTATTGCTATTGGGTTGTCATTATTTCTAGGATATCTCAGTGGGTAGATTAGAAAATACATTTTTTAAGAAATAAATTATGAGTTAATGTGATATAGTAATTCAGGAATAAAAATACAAGGGTTTTTTTTACTTTAAAAATTAAGTTTATCTTCTTTTCTTTTAAATTGATAATCTTAGTTCCTAATGACATTAACATGATTTCCATTATTCCACATTGTACATATAATAATTGCAAAATAACAATATTAATATTTTTACTAATAAAATGCACATTATTTTCCACTTAAATATATCCTGAAGATCACTCCTTATCAGTGTATAGAGATAATCCTCACTACATTTTTCACAACTTATCTTGAAATATCTTCAAATTTAGATTATAGTTGCATTAATGGTAAGGAAAAAAACAAGCAAAGAAAAACCAAAAACTCTTATATTCCCTTCACACAGATGCCCTCATTGTTGATATTTGAGCACTTACATTTCATCATCCATAATCCCTTTCTCTCTCTCCATGCGTATATATCTGTACATGCATACAATGCTTTATGCTCGTCATCAGTTATTTTTCTGAGCCACTTATCAGCAAATCGCAGGCCATGATGCTCTACCACCCCAGAATATTCCATTTCATGTTTCCCCTATGCTTTCTCATAAGCGCAAGATGATCATCCAAATAGGAAGTCAACATTAATACATGACCAGCATCCGACCACAAACCCCATTTAAATCACACCAACGGTCCCAACAGTGTTTCCTTTTTTCTGTCTGATCCTTGATCCAATCCAGTATCCTACGTAAATTTTTAGTTACCATGTTACTTAAATATCTTTTGAATGGTTCCTTGCTGTTTGTTTTTTCATGACTTGAGAATTTTATAGAACACTGGTCTTTCAGTCTGTAAGATGTCAAAGAAGGAAGGTAGATTTCTTCATGACCATTCTTCTCAGGTCATATGTTATTAGCAGAACTATGATAAAAATTATGCTAGGCTCTTTTCAAGTGTATCAGGTCCAGAGACATGTGTCTCAACACCGTAGTGCTAACTTTGATCACCTAGACATATTGGTGTCTGCCAGGAAACTTCACAATGATGTCATTATTTTGCCTCTCTAATTGACCAGTATTTGGTAGGTCAGCACTCTGGGACTGCATCAGTATCTGGTTCCTTATCAGACATCCACCCATTAACCATAGCATTTGTAGATGATTTCTAACTGAATTACCAATGCTATATTGGCTCTGAATAGTCATTTTCTATTCGTATTATTTTTTCTTCACTTTACTTAGTATTTTGCCCTAAGGAAGAGATCGCCTTCATTTTGTTTATTTATTCATTTATTTATATAGTATAAACTTAGAGATCTCCATCTTAACTGTATACTGTAATCCATTATTATTATTAGGTGCTCAAATTCTTGCATATTTGGCCAATGGAAATCCATCCAAGCTGACCTCACTATCCTTTTTGCTTATTTTTAAGTATAAACATGTTACTGTAACCATGGTATGCATTTTAAGTATACATATAAACATTTTGACAGATGTATACATCTGTATTATTATCCCTATCAAGATATAGAATGAGTTCCATCACACCCAAAATGTACCCCTGTCCCCTTTCCTTCATCCTCAGCCTCAGTCAGCAATTAGAAAACTGGAAATAAATTTTAGAAAAAAATTCATTGGAACATTTACTTCATTTTTACTTAATATAGCAACCATATAAAGTTCTCATTACCTTCTTGTTTTCTTTATTCCTTTACAAAAATGTATTTCCTCGTATCTATTAGCTAATTATTTATTTTCTATTTTTTCAGTACTTACCTGCATTATTATTTTATTAAAATCTAACAGATGAAAAATTTTTGTGTGGACAATGCAAACAATATAGTGTCACAGCCTGCGTGACAACACGGACAGGAACAAGAGGGCAAGGAGATGGTGAAACGGAGATGAAGAACAGAAAAGATGGGAACAGGAGGGACAAAGGTGGATGGTATCCAAGAAATGCCAATTTTATTCAGGGCTACAAGTCCTTATATACTGAGCAGTGCATAATCCCCATATCATTTTCCGGATTACTGGTAACTGACCCCATGATGAACATTCTCTTTGTTCCTACCAAAATACCATCATTAAAGATCAAAGGAGGCACAGCCCATGCCCATGTGATTAGTGCTCTTTAGAGAGTACAGCAGGTGCCTACATATCTACGTCTATATCAGAACAGGATTAACTGGTCTTTGTCTTGCAAGAGCAGAGGCCCAGATAGACAGGTACCAGGAGTTTTGCTCAACTATTAACTCTAGCCTAGCCCTGGCAGCAACGCCCAGGCTGACGAGTTTAAGAGCTCTCACTCAACTGTTGACACCAGCCTGGCTCTGGGCTCCCCACAATTTAGAATATTTCATTTATGTGTTTTGTTATTATTAATGTTATTTATTTTAATTTCATTAAATATTCTCCACACTAGACATTAACATTATTATTTTTGTTTTCTTACAACCAATACTTCTTCTCTTCATTATTTTTCTATCCTGCATCTCTGGCACTTCATTTAGTTAATTTTCTTCATACTGAGCGTCACTCCTTTTAATTCAGATCTACAGTTGAAATATTCTTTTATTTTTGGAAAACGTCTTTAATTTTCCCTTCATTGCTGAATAGAATTTTTGCTGAGTATAGAAGCCTAGTTTGATAGTTATTTTTTTTTTCCAACATTTTCTTTTTAAATCAGTAGATTGCTTTCTGGCTTCCATTTTTTTCTATTAGAAGTCAGTAAGTCGCTTGTATTTTTTTCTTGTTTTGTTTGTTTTTTTAAGATTATTTCTCTTTTATCTTATTGTCTTTAAGAAATCATGGGGTACCTGCCTGATTCACTCAGTAGAGCACGTAACTCTTGATCTTAGGGTTATGAGTTCAAACTCTGTTGGGTATGAAGTCTACTTAAAAAAAAAAAAAAGAATTTGTCCTTTATTTTCTGCAGGTTTACTAAGGTGTGTATTTCTTTCTCTCTATCTTTATTGAGGGTCATAGTACTTCTTGAATCTGTGGCTTGGTGCCATTCATCAATTTTTTGAAAAATTCTTAGGCAATATTTCTCCAAATATTACTTTCTTCAGTCTTTTTTCCTTCTGAGATTCCAATTTGAAATGATAGAATTGGGTTTTTTTACATCATATTTATATGTATCTTATTTTCTTTATTTCTCATTTTGTTGACTCTTAGGTCCAGTCATCTTCAATTTTGCATTCCATTCAACATTTATCTCTCTAGCAATAGCTCCTTCATTCACTTTTTCTTTTATTAGCTATATCTTTCATTTCTAGAATTTGTATTTTGATTTATTTTTTTATAGTTTGCATTTCTCTGAGAAAAATCTCAATTTGGTCATATAATTCCTTGAAAATAATAGTCCTTGTTATTTAAAATTTGAATCTTAATAATACCATTGCCTTAATTCCTGTTTAGTCTGCTATTGATTTTGCTTTGTGTTAGATTGCTTCATTTTTCATAGGCTCATTTACTTTTTATTGTGTGCTGAACATTGTTTAAGAAAAATTATCAAATTAATTTGAAGCCCTGGTTAATCTTCTTATAATATGGAGTCACTTTTGTTTCTTAGAGGCATCTAGAGATTAAATATCATAATCCAATCAGGGATTAAAATGATTCTGGTATGAGGGCAGGTCACCCTCATTACACTAAAGTGTAGCCCTTGCAGACTTCTGGAGCTTACCAATATCAGACCCTGATATTCAGTCTTTATTCACACAATCCAGGAAATCTGTAAGCTCTGTCGCTAGCCTCACATCCAATGTTTCTCAAATCAACAATATCCTTGAGAAGAAAAATTGTTGCAAATGCTGGCTCACCTCACTGATTACCCTCCCAGATCTTGGCCCCGTGATTCCTCACTAACTTGGAAGCTAGATGCTGTTAAATATCATTCTTTTTTTAAAAAATACTTTATTTATTTATTTATTTATTTATTTATTTATTTATTTATTTATTTGGCAGAGAGAAACACAGCTAGAGAGGGAACACAAGCAGAGGGACCTAGAGAAGGAGAAGCAGGCTCCCTGCCGAGCAGGAAGCCTGATGTGGGGCTTGATCCCAGGTCTCCAGGATCATGACCCAAGCCAAAAGCAGTCGCTCAACCAACTGAGCCACCCAGGTGCCCCAAATATCATTCTTATAACACATAGCACCAGGTTTCTAATTGTTTTCAGCACGATGTTTCCTCTACTGAGATTGCATTTCCAGAATTGAAACTCAGTAGTATCTTTCCATCCAAAATCATCTTTTTTTTCCCAATTACTCTTTGTTACTATCTATAAATATATTTTCTATATTGATCTGATAAAAAAGTATCAAATTTATTAATATATCTTAAATAATTTTCCTGTTCGTGTTATTCCTTTTTGATGATTTATCATCATACTTCAAATAAAATCTAATTTCTATGTTTTAAACTATTTTTTAAAAAGATTTATTTATTTATTTGAGAGAGAGAGAGGGAGACAACGAGAAGCAGACTCCCCACTGATCAGGGAGCTGGACATGGGGGCTTGATTCCATGACCCTGAAATCATGACTTGAGCTGAAGGCAGACGTTTAACTGACTGAGCCACCGAGGCTTCCCAAAATCTAAGTTCTCTCTTATATCCTACACAGCCCTATGTTATTAGGCTCCTGTATTTTCTCACAAACTCTGGTAAAATGGACTTTCCCCCTATACTGTTTTGAATGCTTTACTACCAACTCTTTGCATTAGAGAAAAATACTTAAAGCAGATGTGCTAAGAAGACTATGTATTCTTTGCGTTTCTGTTTAAATGGCATAATTGCCAAGAGTTTTTTCTCTGACCACTTTAAATTATATCTAGAATTCTCCCTCTGGCCTTGCTATTTATTTGTATTAAGTCCTATTTTCTTTATAGCACTTCTCATATTCTAAGGTTATATATATTTTTGGAAAGTTTGTTCTTTAATTTAATATATATATTATTTATAATATATATATATATTTTAAAGATTTTATTTATTTGACAGCAAGAGAGGGAGATCACAAGTAGGCAGAAAGGCAAGCAGAGAGGGATGCAGAGAAGCAGAATTCCCCCTGAGCAGAGAGCCTGATGTGGGACTCAGTCCCAGGACCCTGAGATCATGACCTGAGCCGAAGGCAGAGGCTTAACTCGCTGAGCCATCCAGATGCCCCTAAAAAATTTTTTTTAGTATTTTTATTTATTCATTTGACAGAGAGTAAGTGAGCACCAACAGTAGAAGTAGACTCCTCCCTGAGCAGAGAGCCTGATGTGGGACTCAATCAAAGGACCCTGAGTTCATGACCTGAGCCAAATGCATACTCTTAACCAACTGAGCCACCCTGGTGCCCCTTAAAAAATGATTTTAAATCATCTTCTCATTAGAGTCATAGAACCATGAGGGCAGATATGGTGTGTTTCATTATCTTATATTCCCAGTATTTAGGATTGTGGCTCACATAAAGTATATGCTTAATAAATATTTCTTAAATTAATAATTTCAGCTATAAAAGTAACTTCTCTAAATATTAAAAGACTTCTCTTTGGAAAGATACAACTTATAAATTTCATTCAGAATTCAAAGTTAAAGATTTCTATTCTGTTCCTGTCATCAGCAGTGTAACACTTCATCTCTGACTCCCAACTTCATCTGTAAATAACAGGCTTGAGTTCTCCATGTATTAGGATCATTCTTCCACTCACCAATCTGCCCTGAGGACTTGGGGGCACCATACCAGAAGAAGAAGAGTTAAAGTATATTGTTTGTTGTTGGTTTGTTTTCTCATATATAACTCTTACCACACAGTGGGAATCAGACTATATAACTTATCTGAGAAAGGAGAAATTGCATGACGATCTTAAAAGTACGATAATACAGTATTTCTTACTTTTTAAGTTCCCATACTGTGAAGGGTAAGAGAAGAAAATTCTGATGCCTATTTTTCTTCAGAGCTTTATCTTTTTGATATTGCATGACTTATGACTTAACTAAATAGATCATAGAGAGACAACTAGGCACTTATGTCAAGCCTCAAAGATCCCAAATTAGGGGGCACCTGGGCGGCTCAGTCGGTTAAGAATCTGCCTTTGGCTTAGGACCTGGTCTCGGGATCCTGGGATAGAGCTCTGCATCAGGGTCCCTATGCAGCAGGAATTTTGCTTCTCCCTCTGCCTCTCCCCTTGCCTCTCCCCTCTCCCGTCCCCCTTCCTGTCCTCCACAGTTTGTGTTCTCTGTCTCTCTCAAATGAATAAATAACAATCTCTTTTTTAAAAGTCCCAACGTAGGTTTTACATGTCATATAGGACATTGTTCTATCTGCACTTCTGTGCACAGAGGGCTGTCATAGGTCCAAGAAAGGCCAGGTTGCCATGATGTTCTATGTCAATTAATAGGCACTATTGAAAAGCTGTCAGCAAATATATGCCCTGTCAACTCTATAATGCTTAGAGCATATAAAATCAAATACCAAGCATAGAGTAGGCTAAAGGTCATACTCAAAGCTTTTCTGTTTGAGTGTGCTTCGATTTTATTATAACACTTGAATTCATAATATTTAGACAGTGCTGTCGAAGGCTCTTGAAATTTTCAATTATGGATGCATCTTCTAGAGATGTGACTTCTAGACCTAAAATTCCTCTATTCTGCTATGAAATACACATGCACATTTTAGATAAAATTGATTTTTATAATTCTTTAGAATATAAATTAGGCTTTAAACAATAGTTTGTATTTGTGTACTGACATGTCAGGTAAGCTGGAAACAAGTTAAATTAATGGCTTATTGAGAATTATAGAACAGACTTAGAAATAAGACAAACCTAGATTTGAATTCCATTTGTGTAAGTTAATATTTAAGTGACTTTGGGATACCTAAGTGACATACTGTTTCCCTCTACTAGATTCCTTGAGATTTTCCTATTTTATTTTGTGCTTAAAGTAACTACTGCTTTTTATGAACAATTTACAACCATTACAGTTGTGTGACCAAGGGTTAATGAACAGGTCTGTATCATTCCTTTTACTGTTTAAATGACTCAAGTGTTTCTTTTATTTGCAGGAATGGCTCCCATATATAATTGAATATTAAATTCCCATTCATTTCCACACATTGTCTTTTTAAGGGGAATTATGAATAGGAACAGGGATAGGCAACTCAAAGTTATACCAAACCCGTGCATTTCCAAAAAGCTCAATAACAATTCGTTATGACCTGGTGGAAACAGCAGAGCATGATACTTAATAGCTTAGATTTTGGAGTCAAACACATTGGTGTGAATTCTAGCTCTACCATTTGAAGGTTTACTTACTTGTTTAGGATGAGGGACAAAATCCAATATGTGTGAAACTGAAAAAGGTTAAGCTCTCTTTGCTGTTATTGATAGTCTGGGGAAGTAGCTGAGCAGTCTGCAACCTCCCAAGTCCAGACTTTAAGAAGTAATGTATTTGCCTGTGCGTTACATTAAATGTTAATGACAGAATACCGCGAAGACATTTGAAGCATTGGCTACTCCAGTCCTGGTAAGCTGGCATTGTTGATCTCTACCCTGGTCCTGGGCTGCTTCTCATCTCTTTGTCAGAGAGCGCTGTGGGATGTCATGGCCCAGATGTGGTGTATTTCCTTAATGCTTGTCTCGAGGAGACTTTTACTGGCACCTTTAGTAACATCTGCGAGCTAACCACAGAACATTCTTTGGGGACACTCTAACTTATTCAAGTTTGTCAGTGGCAGGGAAACTAGCTCTGACATAAATGATGCTTTCCTACGGGACTTTCTGAAAGAATGGAAATTTGTCCATCTTTTTGAATATGCTTTCTGTGCATTTTAAGTGAAATGGGTTTGCCATTCTCTTTATTACCTCTTGATCTAGTAAACACTGTATCCGATATGAACTCTGGAATATTCTAACTCAGAGTTTGTTTTTTTAAATATTTTATTTATTTATTTGACAGAGAGAGATCACAAGCAGGCAGAGAGGCAGGCAGAGAGAGAGGGGAAAGCAGGCTCCCTGCCGAGCAGAGAGCCCGACACAACACGGGCCTCGATCCCAGGACCCTGAGATCATGACCTGAGCCGAAGGCAGAGGCTCTAACCCACTGAGCCACCCAGGCGCCCGAGATTTTTTTTTAAGATTTTATTCATTTATTTATGAGACAGAGAGCACAAGAGTGGCAGTGGAAGAGGGAGAAGACTCCTTGCTGAATGGGGAGCCCCACATGGGGTTCCATCCCGGGACCCTGGGATCATGATCTGAGCTGAAGGCAGACACTTAACTGACTGAGACACCCAGGTGCCCCTAATCCAGAGATTTCTGGAAAGCTACTGGCTTCTAGGATGATTTTTTAACATTGAAATGTGACATGAAGTACAGAGTGGTTTTTAAATTAATTTTAAAATGATACTCAGAAATGTATTTAATGCTACAGTCTTTGAGGCAATTAGAATTATACCAGCACAGAGTCTCTAAATTTACATGACCATTGTTTGAATGACTGCTTTGTTAGTTTGCTCCCATTAGGTCCTGAGATCCCTGAGGATCTCAGTACTAATTAACAGTGCTTGATACCAGTAGTTTCTTATTCTCATTGTAAATAGCCCTGCTCTTAAATTATCATTTCAGTTTAACTTCTTCATTCTGAACTCCTTGCTTGTTCTGCAAAGGTTTATGCAGTCACCTAGAAACGGACTTTCCTTGCGCTGTAGCATTTCTTACTAGAAGGAAATGTATTGAAGGAAACATGCTATGGTGTTGTTTCTCTGCACCATGAGCAAATCCTCCTCCTGTGTCCTCCCAGCTACGTGGCTGACAGCCCTTTGGAACATTTCATCGTGAGGATGTTTCCAAACTGGCCCAAACACCACAAGGAACGTTCCAAAGAGAGATGTAAAAAATTCAGTTCCTACTATGAACTCATGACTCTTGCTGAGTTCTAAGAATCATGGAAAGCTAATTAAGGTTTTGTGGTAAAGAGAGAATAATTGTACCTCATATGTGGCTGATTTGTTACCACCTACATACACAGTTACATTCCTTACTTACAGCTAAGCCGGCCGGTGAGGCTAAGACATTGCAGCTCTCTCAAATGTTTTGTTAGGTAAACAAATATCAGGGCAGAAAGGAATATGGGTGTCAGAATCAGGCTGACCCGCGTCTTAATCCCATCAGGTTTTCCCACTTATTGGATGTGTGACCATGGACAAGTGCGCTGATATATGTACTCAGGACTTCCTGATGTCCTGAAAAACACCTGGGTATAGTCATGCAACTATGTCCAGAACTTTGGCTATTATCTGGCGTTTGTTTCTGTAGTGAACCCAGAGTGAGCTAATAGCCCTACAGACCAACTTTGCAAAGAAGAGTAAATGTCATTTAGGATTACACTTAAATCTGCGCGTCAGTCAATAGGGTCCTATATAGATGTAGTTAGTGCTGGGGGAAACGGTATCTTTCGTTAGTGGGTTCTGTCATGGTGAAAAGATGTATCTGTGGACGTGATCTTACTTTGTCCTTTCAAAGCTGGTGACTTCACCGATGGGAATTGGAACTTGGTGTATGGGAATTCATAGTGTGCTTTCTTTCCTGAAAATTCTCACTTTGCCTCAGGTTTCATTCTCCAGCTCTATCTTGCTCTTTGTGCCGGGATGTTGAGCTGCAAGTATTATTTAAACCAGGCTCTTTTGCCTTTCAGCTTTGGGCTGGAATGGGCAATGGGAAGAATCAGAAAGAGAAAGTATGGGGAGAAAAAGAGATTGGGGTGTTCCTCTTTGGTCCCCTCTCTGTATCTCTCGGCTTGACGCTGTAGTTCCTGTTGGATGTCCCTTCCTTAGAACTGTCCTGGTTTCCAGCAACTATTCCCCCTGTTTGTGTTCCACTGTTGCTTGCCCCGAGATGCCTCCCCCTCCTTTGTGGTTTCTCTTACCTGTGTCTAGCTATGTGAACAGTCCCTTTATTCAATTCTCTACAACCATTCCTTTTGTATGGACTGTTTCCGCTGTGACAATTTCTAAAGGAGCTGAAGATAGAAGAAAGGGTGGCTAAGTGAAACCCTGGATTTCTAACGGCTTTTAGTAAATGTTGTTAGAAATTGGAATTTAGTAACCTCAGCGTCTATATATCCTTAACTGTTGGCTCACAGCCTGAGAGGATTGAGCCCTCAAGTATTGAGCTCTCAGTGCGCAGTGTAGACTGGAGAAAGATAATACATATTTGGAAATTAATACATTTCTGAGTAACCCACGGGGGTAATAAAGAAAACATGATGGAAATTAAAATTTTTTGTACTGAATTAAAATGAAAGCAGAACATAAACTCATGATTCAAGTTTAATGCAGGATGCAAGTTTAATACATAGAAATCAATCATATTTCTATGTTTTAGCAAAGAACAATTGGAAAATAAAATTTTAAAAATTACGTTTAAAGAATCAACAAAAACCAAGAAATAATTAGGGATACATTTAATACAATATGTGTATGACCTATGTCCTGAAACCTACAAAACATTGTTGAGAGAAATTAAAGACTTATATAAATGTTCATAAATCAGAAGATGCAGTACTATTAAAATGTTAGTTCTTGGGGCGCCTGGGTGGCTCAGTTGTTAAAGCGTCTACCTCCTGCTGAGGTCATAATCCTAGAGTCTAGGGATCAGCCCCACATTGGGCTCCCTGCTCAGTAGGAAGCCTGCTTCCCCCTCTCTGTGTTTCCTCTTTAGCTGTGTTTCTCTGTAAAAAAAAAATAATAATAAATAAAAAGTAAATAAAAGATCTTTGAAATGTTAGTTTTCCTCAATAAAATATAGATTCACAATGTCAATTAGAACACTTGAAGCCTTTTTTTGTTTTTGTTTTCATTTTTTTTTTTTTTGGTAGGAATGGAGCTGCTTCTGAAACTTACATGAAAATATAAGGAGAAAATACAAAGGAATTTGAATACTCTAAATGATTTCTAAAACGAAAAAGAAAGTTAGAAGACATAGACCTGACTTTAGGGATTTATATAGTTATAGTCGTTAAGACAGTGTAGAGTTACCATAAGAAGAAACAAAATAGAAACATCAGCCTTGTCCCTCCTGTCCCTCCCCACCACCCAAGCCTCCATTTTTTAGTTCAATGGAGGAAGATGTCAGAGCCAAACTCTTAAGCAAGATTTTAACAGAAGTTAAAGTGAAAGTATACTCTTAAGGTGGGAGAGTGAACATTCCCAGAGGTGGCAACTGCACAGAGGGTCTGGTTCATCATTCCTTTTTCTGCATGCAAAGATTATGAGTCACAGACTGAGAGGTCTCTAACTGGGGGTGCCTCCCATCATTGCCTCTGTCATCTGAGGATCTAAGGCTCTAAGGATCTCCTCCTACAGGGTAAGAGAGCGATGTCTTTGCCCTGGATGGTCCTTATCAGAAGTGGCAGGGCAGCTGTCTCCTGCAAGGGGAGTCAGATGGACACAATGTAATTGTCCCATCACAAAGCTAGAGCTTATGGTAGGGCAGCAATTACAGGGCAGAACACAGGCTTGTTCTCCAGGGCTTTTCCTGGCTGTTTGAAATGTGGTTTCTGTCCTTCTTAGCCCTCAGAAAACACCTGCTCCCTGCTCATATCTGGCTAACTGCCATTTTTATCAGAAACAGAATGCAAAGTCCAGAAACAGATACATACATTTTAAAAGGACTTAAATTCTTAAATTATACACAAAAATGAATTAAAAATGTATCGAAGTCTTAAACATAAAAGTTAAAATTCTAAAACTTCTCAAAGAAAAGATAGGATAAAAATAATAAAATCCTTTTAATCTTGGTATAGAAGATCTGTCAGGATGCAAAAAAAGGATGAATTGTGAAAGAAAAAGGTGATAATAAGACAAGTTTGAAATTTAAAACTTCTGAAAAAGTAACCTTGGGCAAACGGATAGGCATGACACAGAAGACTAGGATGAAATTGGGTATCTGTATATATCTGTATATGTATGTGTATGCATATTCAACCCAAGTATAAGAAACCCAATTAAAAATGTGAAACATGGGTGCCTGGGTGGCTCAGTTGGTTGAGCGACTGCCTTCGGCTCAGGTCATGATCCAGGAGACCCGGGATCGAGTCCCACATCGGGCTCCCTGCTCGGCGGGAAGCCTGCTTCTCCCTCTCTCACTCCCCCTGCTTGTGCTCCCTCTCTGGCTGTGTTTCTCTCTGCCCAATAAATAAAATATTTAAAAAAAAAGTGAAACATATTTGAACAGATCTTTCACATATTGGGATATACAAATGGCTAATATATACACATGAGCATGCTCACTATCACTTACCATTGGGGAAAGGCAAATTAAATCTTAATACCATATGACTTCATACGTAAGAATGATTAAAATTGCAAATACTGATACTAATAAATGTTGGAAGGGATATGGAACAACTTTTCATGTTCATGAGTGTAAAAGTTCCAAAGGAAGTGCCTACTTTGGAAAAGATTCTGCGGATTTTAATACAATTAAATAAATGTACATTTATGATAAATTTGAGTAATTCCACTTTTAGGAAATTTATTCAAGAGAGAGGAAAATACATAACCATACAAAATGTGGACCTTCTTGTTTATTGCAGCATGACTTACAGTGGCCAAAAACTGGAGGTAATTTAAGTGTTATCCACAAGTATGGGGACAAATAAGTTCCATTTGATGGAATGACTACTTAATAATGAAATGAGCAAAATTCTGATACATTAAAAAATGTGGAATAATGTTAAAAATACTGAGTTGAATAAAAACAGTTAACACAAAAATAATATACTCTATATTCCACTTTTTAAAAATTCTAGCAAAGGCAAATATAATTGATAAGTAATAGGGCATATAAATGAACTTTGGACAAGAGGCAGGAATGGCAGAATTCCCAAGGGTCGGGGGTAAAAGGTAACTTTTTGGGTGGATGGATGTATTTGATATCTGTATTATGGTCTTGGTCACATGACTCAGTACATTTGCTTAAACTCATCATACTGTACCCTTAAAATGTCTAGGGAACAGGTCACAGTATGCTGAAGCACATATTTTTCTTTTAAACTAAGAAACGCTTTACCCTTTTAAAAAATAAACTTTTTGCAGCCGTGATGGATTTTGCTAATTAACTAAGTTTACCTTAAAATTAAGGTGTAGCTTTTTTTTTTTTTTCTTTTTTAGGGGCTACTGAATAGCAAAAACGCCAGGCATATTCATGATGCAAAGAGCTGTAAACAACTTAAAAAACTAGGTGGAGTTCCTCCATAATACTTCTATGGGCATTACAGACCAGTTATCTAGTCTTCTTTGCTCTTATGTCCCTGATGCCTGAAATCTTTTAGTTAGCATTTGTGCCTCTCACCTATGATTTAAGACTCTTTCTGTTTCTATCTATGTCACTTGAAATCATCCTACTAAAAGCATCATTTTCCTGTGATGTGATTGTTTTCATATCGATACTTTAAACATTTTTCTTTCAGAATCATTTTTTTTCAGTTTTTGCTACAAAAATGTGTGCTTTTATAATAAAAATAAATACAAATTAAAAATGATAGTTTCCCCCTACCTCTTTACCTTGATGAAGTAAATACGATTAATGGTTTACTCTGTATTCTTTCCTATACCAATAGAAACATAAACATATACATAAGTTTTCCATATAGTAGGTTAATAGGTAATCATACTTTGTGTTGTATTCTGCACCTTTTTTTATTTAATGGCATAAACATCTTCCTAATGTGTGTATTTGTGTGTATGTGTGTATATATAGCTGTTTCTCATAGCTACAGAATATTTTACAGTATGTGTGAACCACGATTTAACCATTAACCCATTAATGAGCATTTGATTTGTTTCGTTTTTTTCTGTCACAAACTATGCTGTGCAAAACATCTTTTTCTGTGTATTTTATATACTTACGCTTTTGGTTTTTTGGGATAGAAATCAGACAGACTGAGCATGACCTTAAACAAATATCATTATGTGCTCTTGGCTTTGAAAATTCTCTGTGGATAAGGAAATAAAGGTTCTTTTTAAAAAATGCAAATTGCTGGGACTTACCCACCTCTCATGACTCAGAAATGAACCCAGTACTTTTCATCTTTAACAAGCATACTCTGCGACTTTAAAACAGATATTCATGGATCCATACTTTTTTTTTAAAAGATTTTATTTATTTATTTGACAGAGAGAGATCACAAATAGGCAGAGAAAGAGGGGGAAGCAGGCATCCTGCTGAGCAGAGAGCCCGATGTGGGGCTCGATCCCAGGACCCTGAGATCATGACCTGAGCCGAAGGCAGAGGCTTCACCCTCTGAGCCACGCAGGCGCCCCCATACTTTTTTTTTAAGAAGGATAGACGGTGAGAGTCTCCAGCAGGCCCCACACACCTCAGTATGCATTATTGTGTACTGTGTGCACTCAGTATAAATGTATTCCTTTTTCCCTTGAGTTTTTAGTCACCATGACACAATCAGTTACAATTCAATGAATGTTGGGTGTTATTTAAAACAATAATGATTATAATAAAACAAGGAAAATGAACTTGTCAGTTCAATGGCACAAACATGGTATGTTTTATTTTTTAATGGAAGGGGTATGTGGCAATCTGTATTGTGCCATTTCTTTAGCAAAGAATCCATCAAGATGGAAACATTAACTTATTTCAGGAGCTGTGTGAAAATGTGAAAAATGTGTTATAGAGGACTATACTATTGCTTCCTATTACAAATTGAACTCTGTGTGTGTTTATAGAGCAGAGGGATATTTCTGAAGATGATGGGAAATGCATTTGGTTTTCAGAATTCACTAGTCAAAATTTAAGGACTGCTTCTTGCAGATAAAGTAGTTTCTGGGGCGCCTGGGTGGCTCAGTTGGTTAAGCGACTGCCTTCGGCTCAGGTCATGATTCTGGAGACCCGGGATCGGGTCCCACATCAGGCTCCCTGCTCGGCAGGAAGCCTGCTTCTCCTTCTCTCACTCCCCCTGCTTGTGTTCCCTCTCTGGCTGTGTTTCTCTCTGTCAAATAAATAAAATCTTTAAAAAAAAATAGTTTCTAATTTGCATTATTTTGGTCAAGGCTCTCAGAACTTCTCTTACCCTTGTTTGCTATGGAAATTCATTGGTTTAAGATGTAGACAAAGCTTTGCAAAATTTGGGGTTTTCTTAGGTTACGATGCGCAACCTCCATTTGTCATTAGGATTAAGTTAAACTGGCATTTAATTTCATAAACCTGAAAGTTTCTTTTTTTAAGATTTTATTTATTTATTTGACAGAGAGAAACACAGCTAGAGAGGGAACACAGGCAGGGGGAGGGAGAGAAGGAGAAGCCTCAGATCTGAAAGTTCTTCTTAGCTCTCAGACTGCTCACTCTGATGAGAGAAATTATCTTCAAGGACTATGGGTCACACACTTAGAATCAAAATGTCACTAAATGGACAATGGGGGATTTGAAGGAACTAGACTTGGCTGAAGAACCACGGATGTAATAAAGAGATAAAACTGGAAACATATGACTCATATTAGAGTTTTGTGTAATGGCTGCCAAATAGTCTTAAGACTTTTTCAGGGAGAGGACATTTGTCAAGTCACCTCTGGATGCTGTACTTAGACAAGGGCATATGTGATCTCTGGGGCTTTCTGAGTCCTGTCCTCTGTGTAGATGTACATAAACAGAGTTTCTGCTTTGTTCATTTGATAATTTGTTTGCTCATACGTTTAAGAAGCTTTGGGTTTTCAAGCCTTCAGAATGCAGAAATAAAGGTTTTATTGTGAAAAGAGATAAACAGGTGCATGGGATAGGAAGGGGCCTCTGTATGTCAGGTGGGAAGGGATGCAAAGAGGGATACATCCTCATTAAAATGACTTCTGGACTTCAGTTAAAGGAAGGCTGGAAGGATCTAACCCAATGAGAAAGGATGAGGGCAAGGGCATTCTAGGCAGAGGGCAGTGCTTGACATCAGTTCCTACTTGAACATTTTGTTTTATTAGTTCAGAGAGATGTTTACCTTATTACGAGTATTTGAAAGGCATTTTGTTCTCTGAAGGCTTTCTTTCATTTTCATTCAAAAATATGTGTGTTGTGGCTTTAGGTGACAGCTGACAGCGTTAGAAAGTGCCTGAAGGAGAAGAGCTCCTTGAAACACTTAGTGTGACTATGCCCTCCAGGAATCTGGAGAAACTGGTGAATCTGAAGCATCATTAGGTTCATTAATAGTGATGGAGGACTTCCTTGAAGTGGGAGGAAGGGCTTACAGAGTGCTTTCTGTAGATCTCTTAAATCACCCTGGTTTTATCTGTTTCAAAGGAGGCAGTATTTATTTGGTGAGGCTATGTGGAATTCCTCATCCAGCTGAGAGGCACAAATGCTGATAGAGAGCTGGCTGTCCCGTGGGAAATATAAATGGTTCTATCTTCCAAACAAAGTGTCTTCATTCAGCAATCGTAGAGTGAAGAAAAACTAATCTTTGATAAAAAAGACATTTATCTTCGGACTTCATATTCTCTTCCTTGTGTAGTGTCAAATTTCAATGTAACTTCTCCTCTAAGTAATAATTGTATGTGAAAATTACACCAGGGCCACACCCTGTCAGTAGGAACCATTAAAAAAGTAAAAAAAAAAAAAGGACTAAATATTTCCAATATGCGGATGTAGGTATGTTTGTATTTGTTCAATGAATAACTTAATTTATTAGCTGGCGAGCTAATTAATAACTTTATTAGTTGTTAAAATTTTGTTAGACGTTGGCCATGTTTTTTCAGCAGTAGAAAATGCAGCAAAATGTTGACAGCAACTGTCTACGTGATACTAAATGAAAAGTCGTTGTCAAAGTGTATGGTGTTGGTCTTTGAGATGACCTTTAGTGAGTGATCTTTAGAAGTTGTAGCTCTGATTACATACTTCACACATCACCAAATCAAGCTCCATGCTATTTCTGGCGTGTGTCCAGCTAGAGGGTGTTCATTCAACAGTGCTCCTATTCTCACGTTTCTGTTTTGCCATTTTCTGTTAGAGTTTAGCACAAACATTTTTTCATGAAACACGAAACTTGTTGAAATCTCTCTTTAAAACCTCATAAAATCCTTTATTTAAATGCTACTCAATGTGTAATGTAGTTTCTGAAAAAAGGGGGAAGGAAGCTAATATTTATTGAGCGCCAATTTTGTGCTGGGGCGTGAGGTGTGTTTTTCTGGTCAATTCTCAGGACAAACTCATGAGGCAAGTCTTACTCTGTATTGACAAAAGTGAAAGTTGAAATTCAGAGTTACACCAGTTGTTCGAGTTCACACAGTTAATGCAGAGGGAGGATCTGAGACAAATCTGCATGACTCCAAAGTTCTTGCCCATTCTCTTACACTCTGTCAATAGGAGGGAGTCCCAAAACATTAAGGTGTCGCGGACCCTCTAAAAACAAAAAGTGTGAATATATATTGATGTTTCAGGAAACAGCTAACTTAGTATCTCTCAAAATAGCAAAAATCAAACACGGGACGATGACAAAAACCCCAGTCTAACATAAATCCTCATCCCTTCAGACAAAGTATGAGATTTGAGATGTTTTGTTGAGTTTTAAAAATACCAGCAAGTGATAGGACTGTATCTAATTTTAGAAACAAAATAGAATTTAAGGGGTGCCTGGGTGGCTCAGTTGGTTAAGTGACTGCCTTCAGCTCAGGTCATGATCCCGGAGACCCAGGATCGAGCCCCACATCGGGCTCCCTGCTCAGCAGGAAACCTGCTTCTCCCTCTCTCACTCCCCCTGCTTGTGTTCCCTCTCTGGCTGTGTTCCTCTCTGTCAAATAAATAAAATCTTTAAAAAAAATAGAATTTAAATAAAATTCAAAAGAAAGTTTCATGTAAAATAAGCAATTTTCCCAAGAGATGGTTAAATAAGGGAGCATTAACCTGTATGTTCAGACAGGGTGTTAAAATCTAACTAGTACTATGTTAAAGCATTGTGTGGTCCACTTATTTCTGAGAGTCTTTATCTTTTCTTTCTTTTTTTTCTTTCTTTCTTTCTTTTTTTTTTTTTATATAGTGTTGGATGAAGATGGATTTATGGGACATGTGTAGATACTGGCTATCTTGCTTAAGAAGAATGGAGCTCTCTATTTCTAGCTCCAGACTAGGCTAAGAGATGTTTATTATTCTGGGAAAATAAGTTTTTATGGGATTTTTCTGGTCAACTATTCTGTGAAAGCTTTAGAATTTGCAAAAACCACTACTATCAAGAGAATGAGTATCTTTGGTTTATTTAAGAACTCTTACCTACTTGACAGAATTGAATTGTCTGGGTTTTTTTGTTTTGTTTTGTTTTGTTTTGTTTAAAGATTTTATTTATTTGACAGAGAGAAACACAGCTAGAGAGGAAACATAAGCAGAGGGACTGAGAGAGGGAGAAGCAGGTTTCCCACCGAGCAGGAATCCTGATGTGGGACTTTATCTCGGGTCTCCAGCGTCATGACCTGAGCCGAAGGCAGCCGCTTAACCAACTAAGCCACCCAGGGGCCCCGAATTGTCTGTTTTTTAAGATTAAAGGAAAAACAAACTGTCTTTAAAAAACTATTCATACCAGTTGTAGGAAATGAGAAACAGAAGAGGAGACTATCATAACCCTATTGCTCATTACTAATATTTTAGAATATTTACATATTAATTTATTGTATTCATTTAATTAATCTCTATCTCCCTCCACATATACATCTATATCAGCACCTATTCAGGGTCAAGTACTGCATAGGAATGCAATAATTAGTAAAACAAATATAATCCATGCTTTCATAGCATCTAATGTGTGTTTTGAGAAAAGGCACAAATAATCAAATAATCACACAAATATAAAATTGCCACTGATTTAGTGCTGTGGAGAAAGTATATGACACAATGAGATACCATAAGAGAAGATTGTCAGATAATCAGAAATTTAAAAAAATAAATGACACAATGAGATAAAAGGAAACTATCTTACTAGGTAAGTTCTTCAGTAAAGAAAATTTTAGAAAAGATCTTAAGCTGAGGAGAAAATAAAAAATAGGGAAGAGGGGCACCTGGGTGGGTCAGTTGGTTAAGCGACTGCCTTCGGCTCAGGTCATGATCCTGGAGACCTGGGATCGAGTCCCACATCTGGCTCCCTGCTCGGCGGGAAGCCTGCTTCTCCCTCTCTCACTCCCCCTGCTTATGTTCCCTCTCTGGCTGTGTTTCTCTCTGTCAAATAAATAAAATCTTAAAAAAAAAAAATAGGGAAGAAATGTGGAGTAAAGAGAAAGTAAAGGAAAGAAATTCCAGGCAAAGGGAAGAGTCAAAACTCTGAGGGGAACCCAAGGTTTGGTGAACATAAAGAAAATGAAGTATTAACCTCTTATTGGATATGTTATTCACAAGTATCTTCTCCCATTCAGTAGATTTCTTTTCCGTTTTGTTGAAAGTTTCTTTTGCTGTGTGAAAGCTTTTTAGTTTGATGCAGTCCCAATTGTTTGTTCTTGTTTTTGTTCTCCATTCCCAGGGATAAATATAAAAAAATACTGTTAAGGTTGGTGTTCAAGAGATTATCGTCTTTGTTTACTTTTAGAAGTTGTATAGTTTCAGGCACTGCATTTAGGTCTTTAATCCATTTTGAGTTTATTTTTGTGTGTGGTGTAAAAAAGTGGCCCAGTTTTTTTCTTTTGCATCTAGCTGTCCACTTTCCCCAACACCATTTATTGGAGCAATGGTCTTTTCCCTATTGTACGATCGTGCCTCTTTCGTTGTAGACTAATGGGTCGTATAACAGTGATTTTATCCCTGGGCTCTCAATTCTATTCTATTGATCTATGTGTATATTTCTGTGCCAGTAACATCCTGCTTTGAGTACTATAGTTTTATCGTGTATCTTGAAATCTGGGATTGTTCCTTTTTCTAGAGTTGGTATTGGTTATTTGGGGCATTTTGTTGTTCCATACAAATTTCAGAATTTTTTGTTCTAGTTGTGTGAAAAATACTGTTGGTACTTTAATAGGGATTGCATTGAATTTAGAATATGATGTTGAAGAGGTACCAGGAGGCGGACAATAGTTTCTTTTAGATTGTAAATAATTTTGATTTTTATCATAAAGACAATGTAAAACCATATTGTTTGAAGCAAAGGCCTAGCATGATGAGATCAACTTTTAAAAAGTCACACACGCTGGTTCCAAAGAGATTCAAGGAGAAAGCAAATGGATTCATGTACAAAGGTTGGCTGATTGTGGTGATAGAACATAAGAGCTATGACAGGTGCATAGACCTGGGTGTAGTGAAGGAAAAGAAAGAGAGACCAATTTGAGAGATACCCAGGAACTTAAACAGATAATACTTGCTCATAAATTTTGTGTAGGAAGTTAGGGAGATCCCCTTAATTGACCCCTAAGTTAAGGCTGGCTTAACTCAACAGAAGATAGTCACTGTGATAGGAAAGAGTTAAGGTAGCCAGGTTTGAAGGGATGCTTCTGAAATCAGCTTTGGTAGTGTTGAGTTCATGCTTCAGATGTTTATGTTGAAGTATCAGTAAGCAGTTGGGTAGGATGTTCAGGATCCACAGGTACAGTCTATGCTGATAAAATGTATTTAGTAACTTTGGACCAAATGGTAACAGAAGTTAAGCGTATGGTTGAATGTGCACCACTGGGATTTTCTTCTTTATTTTATAAGGTTAATTACTCACTTCAAGTGTTGTGCCAAAAGAAGAATGTCCCATCAGCTTATGATCAGATGCAGTTTAACCTTTAACCGTAGGTATTTTGAAGAGAGAAAAAGAGTTTTTCTTTAAACACTGAAGGTTGGGTACAGGACGAAGTTGAGTAAGGTTGCTTTAAATGTTGTTAAATACTTATGTCCTATGCTAAAATTTCATTACCTCCCCTGTGGTGTAAAGGAAGTAGCACATATCAGTTAGAATTAAGTTCTACTCTATATGAACAATAGCTTAAACACCCAAGGGACTGTTTTTCTTCAACTCAGAGGAGTCTGATTGCTGTCTTGGGACCAGTGTATTGGCGCCACAGTCATCAGGTTTCCAGGCTTAGAACATGAGTTAGGACATAACCGTTGCCTCCTGATCCAAGATGGCTGCTGCATCTCTAATCATTAAACCTGTGTTCCTGAAGCAAAATACAAAGCAGAATAGAAGGGCATTGTTTACCTACAGCTAGGAGAGAAACTGAGAAATATCCTGTTTTAACAGGGCACCTTACCACCTGAAATAATGTCTTCTCTGTTAGTGAGGAAGAAGAGGATGAAGAATACGGGCAGACAACTAGATTTCTCTGTCACAGAACATGTGGAGATGGGATCTAATCCCACGCCTTGCTCTTAATGGGCTTTGTTACCTTTAAAAACCCCTCTGTGAGGAATGAGTGATGAGTAACTAAATTATACAGTGAAATTAATATTACAGTATGTGTTAACTAATGGGAATTTAAATAAAAACTAAAAAAAAAGTCTATGATGAATAAATAGTATACGCTAAGTGAAAAAGGTATGGTGTAAATGATATGTAGTGTTAGCTATTGTTATTAATTCCAAAGTGATTAGCTCTTGAAAACTAGTTCAGCTTTTGTTATAAATATTGAAAAACTACTTGGATTTCAAAAACAGCTCTAGAAATGAAAGTTATTCTTTTAAATGTATGAGTATTCTTTTCTATAGCTGTACTGAAATATAATTTTGTATCTTGCTTTCCTGTTCATATTACATTCTAGAAATTGTCATGTTTTCACATAATACTCCTAGCCATCAATTTTAGTGGCTGTATAAAGCAACAAAATCGTTATTTTGTAGATCTGCCCTTTCAATAAGTTTTGAGTGAAGCAGAGAGCTTGCTTTTTTCCTTTGATCCATACATTACTGAATCATTCTAAAATTCTAGAAAATGCTAAATAATGCTGCAAAGAAAACTTGTCCTTTCTCTCCTTTTAAAAGGGCAGTTTCTTCTGATGAGAGCTATTGATTTACTCCTTATTGTCTCTAAACCTTTGTCCAACATATTTGTTAAATTTCACACTTTCTAGTGTCTAATGAGATGTTTTTATTTTGTGTATCAATGAAACAACTTATTCACGGATTTCCTAATGTTGGATATTTATATTCCTAGAAAAAAATTTACTTTGATAATTTTCTTACCATGCTATTGAATGCAGCTTGAAATAATTTTACTTACAGATTAGATTTTATATAAAATGGAGAGTGATCTATTATTGACTTGTAGCATAATAATAACAACATACATTTTTTTACCCTGGGCCATTTTACATAATTCCTTTAATACTCTTAATAACTTCAACATTGGGAATATTATTACCCCTACTTCACAGATGAGACAGATGAGACAGTATTTCTATCACAGTGGAAGTCAGTGTTAAACTGGCTCCATAAACTAAATTGGTTTCCAAAAAATTTTTTTTCAAGTAGTTTCCTTTTTAGATACCAGGTAGCATTTTGTAGGGTACAGAGATGAATTGCTTCTTGAATATTTCAGTGAACTCACAAATAAAACCAATTTGCTCTAGAACTTATGGGGAGAAGAGTCTCTTATAATAATTTCCATGTGATTCATGGTTACAGTTCAACCATCGTTGCTTCTTCATTATGAGTCAATATTGATATGGCAGAAATTGACTACATACTTAGTAATATTGGGTTTTTTTCAGGAAACAAAGGATAGCTTAGCCTTCCTAGCTCATCCTCCCTTGTAGTTAAGTAGCCTTGCAGTGAGGTCACTGGAAAGTGAATGTGGAAATGAGGTATGCAACCTCAGTGACTGCCTTAAAATGGTCCATATGACTTCCATGGTTATTTTCTCTTTCATCTAGATGGTTGAAGTAGAGGAAGAATGCCAAAAATCACTGCTTGAAGAAAAACTACCCAGGGGTCAAGCAACACACCTGGGGTTTGTGGTGAGTAAGAAATAAATCTTTATTGAACCACTGACATTGCTTGCTACAGGAGCTAACATTATTTACTGACTAAAATATTTAGTAAATGAGTTTGCCAGAGAAGTGGGCATTTTATTGACACTTTAATTTTATTAGCACGGGGTAATAAATTTCTTAAAATTTTGTAGTTATGGTGTTTTCTTTCTCTTTTGGTTAAAGTAAATTTGTCATTCCCAATTTGCCTGTATTTTCATCTTTACTTTGCTAAAGTTGAATTACCTTTATTATTTATTTTACTAACTTTCAGTGTGGGTCTACTCTTTCTCCTCCCTCCCTCCCTTCCTACCTATTTAATGATATTTTGTTCATAGCAGAATATTTGACTAATATTTTTAAACATTCTGTATAGGCTTAAGAAAACATGTGCACTATTTATAATATTTGCAGATTTCAAGAATGACTTAGCCATTCTTTCCAGTTAAGGATATTATTCAACTGGTTATTTATTTTCCATTCTGCTTGATGTGTCAGTATCTTTTTAAATTTCATCTAGTGTTTGCTTTTAGTCCTTACTCTTGCTTCTTGGATTTTCTCAAATATTTTTAATCGATATATATTTGACAGAAAACATTGTATAAGTTTAAGGTATACAACAACATACTGTTTTAATACATCTATTTACTGTATGTAGCATGATTGTTATTATAGCATTACTTAGTACCTCTATCATATAATTATCAATTATTCTTGTGGTATGAATAATTGAGATCTATTCTCTCAACAAGTTTGATATTTACAGTGTAATATCATTGTCTATAATCATCATACTGTGTATTAAATCTGCAGGATTTAATTACCTATTAGTTCTAAGTTTGTACCCCTAAACAACATTACCCTTATTTCCCATTCTCCAGCTTCTGTTAGCCACCCTTTTACTCCATATTTTTATAGGTTTAGCATGTTGTAGATTCCACATGAAATATAAGTGATACAGTATAGTAATTGCTTTTCAATGACTGACTTAGCACAATGTCCTCAAGGTCCATCCATGTTGTTTTAAATGGCAGGAATTCCCTCTTGTTTATGGTTGAATAATACTCCATTGTGTGTGTGTGTGTGTGTGTGTCTGGGAGGGGGTCATATCTTAGTCCTATATTTAACATTTGAAGAAGTTGCATATTGTTTTCCATAATTACTGTACTGATTACATTCCCTCCAATAATTCACAAGGATTCCCTTTTCTTTACACCCTTGCCAACACTTGTTATCGCTTGTCTTTTTGAGGATAGCCATTGTGTGTGTGAGGTTGTTATCTCATTGTGGTTTTGATTTATATTTCACTGATGTTTAGTAATACTGAGCACATTTTTAATGCATCTCTTGGCTATTTGGATGTCTCATTTGGAAAAATGTCTTTTTAGTTTCTCTTCATATTTTTAAATTGAATTTTTTTCTTTTTTATTGAGTTGTACAAATACTTTATATATTTTGGATGTTAACCCCTTATCTGATAGATGATTTGCAAATACTTTTTCCCATTCAGTAGATTAGCTTTTCATTTTGTTGTTGATGATGGTGATGATTTGCAGTGCAGAAGCTTTTACATTTTATACAGTCCTATTTGTTGATTTTTACTTTTGTTGATTTGTGTTTTGGTATCATATCCAAAAAATCAGTATTGAGACCAATTTCAAGGAGCGTCTTCCTATGTTTTCTGCTAGGAATTTTATGGTATCAGATTTATTCTTAGGTCTTTGATCCATTTCAAGTTAAATTTAATAAGTGGTATAAAATAGGGGTCCCATGTCATTTTTGTGTATGTGTTTCTCTAGTTTTTTTCAGCAACCATTTGTTGAAGGGATGATTTTTTCTATTTTGGACGTTCTTGACTTTCTTGTTAGTTATTAGTTGACCACACATGTACAATGCTAACTTTCTATTCTGTTCCAATGATCGATGTGACGATTTTTACACTACCATACTATTTTAATTGCTATCCCCTCATAGTATAGTTTGAAATCGTGAAGTGTGATGCTTTAGCTTTATTCTTCTTTCTCATAATGGCTTTGGCTAAATCCAAAATTAACCTAAAGAAACAACAAAAGATCAGAGTGGAAATAAATGAGAGAGAGAGTCTAGAAGAACAATAGTTTACTCAAACAGAATGTATTATTCTTTCATGAACAAAAAACAATAAAAATACCCAATTTCCTTAGTGATGTTTGATTTAAAAATAAATTTAAAAATAACATAAATTGATAATATTGATCTCTGACATGCTAGCTATGTTTACAGTAAGAACAGCAGTGATAGCAATGATCTAATTGTGTGCCTAGAATTTTCTACATTGTAAAGGAGGGGCTTATGGGAGAGGAACAGTGGAAATATGTGAGAAATTATGAACCCCTGTAATACACTTTCATGACATTTGAAAATTTTCCAAAATAATGAAAATGTCGTTAAGGAAGCCATTAACATTTATGTTGCTTAGAATTGATTAATGATTGAGAGCAAAAGTATTTGCAGATATGAATAATAACATTTTACCAAAATTCAAGCATTTTTCAAGAACATTAATCTTAAAAGTGAAACACTAGTATAATTTGATTTTTCTTTTAATGGATATGTAATATTTAGGGTATTTATTGTGATTCAAATAGAATAGATGGCTAAAAAGAAGGACCTTTTAAAAATTTTCCCAAATGTGTTTACCTTCTAAAGGATTTTAAAATGTTTTCTTAATCCCTGTCCCCATTTCCATTATGGACCACAATCCCCTGGATTACATCCATCTCAAGATATTTTATTTTTATTTTTTTCACATCTGCTATTTTAAAATACCTGTTTTTCATGAACTGCATATATTTTTGATTAATATAAATAAAAGCTCTAGATTTTGTTTCATATTTTCAAAAAACAATAATGTGTTTTAAGCTCTATCCCTGTGCCACATATTCATATATTTAGTCTCATATATTTAGGCCTGTGTGAGAGTGCCTTTGGAATATAAAGCCCATGGAGTGGAACCACTGAGTGGGGCCATATTGCTTTCCCAAGTGGCTGTACCAGTTCACACATCACTGGCATTTTGGGCAGGTGAATATCTCAATACACTTTCAAAATTTTTAAATGCTTAAGAGTTTGACTTTTATATATGTTTCAGCCAGTTTTGGCATTTTATTTTTTTTCCTTAGGAATTTATCCATTTCATCTATCCATTAGATTATTATTATTCTGATACTTCCCTTCCCATTCTGTCTTCTATACAGTAATATCTTCTCTCTGGTTTTTCTTGGTTAGTCTTGTCAAAGATTTATCTATCTTATAAATATTCTCAGGAAAATAGGTTTTGATTTTGTTAAACTATACAGATTTTCTTTTGTGGGACACCTCCAAAGTCTCTTTTATTTTAACATTAATTTTAGTACTTTGTCTTTTGTTGTGTCTGAAATATTCTCCTATTTATATCCAACATCTTGAGTTGGATACTTATATTTTCAATTATTTATTATTTTTAAAATAAATTCATTTAAAGCAGTAGAATTACTCTTACATATTGCTTTTATACACATGCTGACATATGTTTTTATTATAATTCAGCTTCAAATATTTCTTATTATTTTATAAACTACAGGTTATTTGATAATATACTAGTTTTCAAACAATTTTTAGCTCTCTTTTTGTTAATAATTTATACCTTTATTTTTATGGTTAAAGAGCACAGTCAGTGAGTTATTGATCCTTTGCAAGGTATTGAGTTTTCTTTTGTGCCTATTAAACTATTTTCCCAAATGTTCTGCTTCTTTTGAAGAGCAATTGATATTTCCCACTTGTAGGATGTAGAATCCTCCCAATGTATTTAATAGATAGACTCACTGATTGTTGAGATCATTGATGTCCAAGGTACTATTCTGGTACTATTTTGTATAGCAACAGAGAATATGCAATTTAAAATATATGTGATGTGTTACCTAGATAACTAATCATCATTTTCTTTTCCTACGTGTATAAACTTTTGTAAATCTACTTACTATTTCTAAGAAGTTACTCATTGCAATATGACTTTTTTTTATATATTCTTAGGGAAACATTAAATTATAATGGGCCATTGTTTATAAAATGTTTCCTGATTTCAAAGCCGTTATAATGTGAAAAAAAGGATAACTAAAAATATATGCAATGTGATATTCACAAATTGGAATTGATGCTCCCTTAAGCGATGTATTCTAGTTATGGATTTAAAAAAACAAACAAACACTAGAAGGCTCACCCAGAGAGATCAGCAACCTGTAGAGTGTTGGAAATGGGAGAACAAGAGCCAGCTGTTTCCAAGGACTGGAGTGAATATACACAGGAAGTAGTGCCAGGAAAGGAGTCTCCTCCCTGTGGGCCCAAGATTTCTGCATGTGGTAATGGGGGAATCAGACATCCATCCATGGATAGTTTATGGCTCCTGTATAAATGATTATCTTTAAGTATAAAGATTGAAGCTATTCTATTACTCCATGAAAAAGGTCGTGTAGTCATACCTTTATATAAGTTAGAGAAATTAAAAGGAGACAGTAAAGCTCACTTCAAACATTTTTTTAAAACCCAAATGAAAAAACATGAGGCTAGAATTGTCATTTATAAATGAGCCTCATTTAAGGGAAATCTAATATATAAATTATTCTAGAAATAGAGGGACATCTGATTACTTAAATGATCATTCATCAGGGTGCCTTTAAATAGTAAGTGCTCCACTATGGTTTTTAGTACTTCCTTTGGCCAAATTTGATTTTCATGGGTTTCTTTAAGAACTTCTGTTGTGCGTTTATCTATAAATGGATAACAGAGCTTTATCTTTGTGCATCTTATCTAGAATAAGATAAGTAAATTACCACACATTGTAATGGACCCTCACCTTTGACAGTGATCACTGTGAGCTTCCCTGGGTATGTAAAAACAACAAGCTTTGTTTTGGAGATAACAAAAATGCTGGTGTCTTGGGAGGGAACAACAGAGACTGCAGTATTTAGAACTATTTCTAAATTATTACCTGTACTTTGTGACATTAATAAATAGATTCAATTCATATTGTCACCATTAGCATTTGATATATATTGTTTACTATTGTATAAAAAAAGACAGAATAAATAGAGTCAATTAAATACTGGGAAAAAATACTTAGCTCAAAATACTTTACTTAAAAAACTTAGGTTTTTAAAGTGATCAATGTGAGGTGGGATTGATCCCTGGGATGAAAGGGTGGTTTAACATTCACATCAATCAATGTAATAGAACAAATCAATAAGAGAAGAGAGAAGAGCACAGTCCTCTCACTTGATGCAGAAAAAGTATTTGACAAAATACAACATCCATTCCTGATTAAAATTCTTCAAAGTATAGGGATGGGGGAACATTCCTCAACCTCATAAAATCTATCTACGAAAACCCCACAGCGAATATCATTCTCAACAGGGCAAAGCTGACAGCCTTCCCATTGAGACCAGGAACAAGACAAGGATGCCCAGGCTCACCACTGTTGTTCAACAGAGTGTTAGAAGTCCTAGCAACAACAATTAGATAACAAAAAGAAATAAAAGGTATTCAAATTGGCAAAGAAGAAGTCACACTCTCTTCGCAGAGGACATGATACTTTATGTGGAAAACCCAAAAGACTCCACCCCTAAACTAGTAGAACTCATACAGTAATTCAGTAATGTGGCAGGATACAAAATCAATGTACAGAAATCAGCTGCATTCTTATACACTAACAATGAAACTATAGAAAGGGAAATTAGATAATTGATTCCATTTACTATAGCACCAAAAACCATAAGATACCTTGGAATAAACCTAACCAAAGAATTTAAGGATCTGTACTCAAGGAACTACAGAACACTCATGAAAGAAATGGAAGAAGACAGAAAAAGATGGAAAAGCATTCCATGCTCATGGATCAGAAGAATAAATATTGTTAAAATGTCTGTACTGCCCAGAGCAATCTATACTTCCAATGCCATTTGGATCAAAATTCCACCAACATTTTTCAAAGTGCTGGAACAAACAATCCTAAAATTTATATGGAACCAGAAAAGACCCCAAATTGCTAAGGAAATGTTGAAAAAGAAAAACAAAGCTGGGGGCATCACATTACCTGATTTCAAGCTTTATTACAAAGCTGTGATCACTAAGACAGCATGGTACTGGCACAAAAACAGACCAGTGGAACTGAGTAGAGAGTCCAGATATGGACCCGCAACTCTATGGTCAAATTATCTTCAGCTAAGCAGAAAAAAATATCCAGTGGAAAAAAGACAGTCTCTTCAATAAATGGTGCTCGGAAAATTGGACAGCTACATATAGAAGAATGAAATTCGACCATTCTCTTACACCACCCACAAAGATAAACTCACAATGGATAAAAGACCTCAACATGAGGCAGGAATCTATCAAAATCCTAGAGGAGAACATAGGCAGTAACCTCTTTTCATCAGGCATAGCAACTTCTTTCGAGACACGTCTCCAAAGGCAAAGGAAACAAAAGTGAAAATGAACTTTTGGGACTTCATCAAAAAATAAAAACACTTCTACACAGCAAAGGAAACAGTCAACAAAACAAAGGGGCAACCCACGGAATGGGAGAAGATATTTGCAAGTGATACTACAAAGGGCTGATATCCAAGATTTATAAAGAACTCAAACTCAACAACCAAAAAAAAAAAAAAAAAAAAATCACATCAAAAAATGGGCAGAAGACATGAACAGACCCTTCTCCATGGAAGACGTACAAATGGCTAACAGACGCATGAAGAAATGTTCGTCAATCACTAGCTATCAGAGAAATTCAAATCAAAACCACATTGAGATACCACCTTACACCAATCAGAATGACCAAAATTAACAGGACAGGAAATAACAAGTGTTGGGAGAGGCTATGGAGAAAGGGGAACCCTCTTACACTGTTGGTGGGAATGCAAGTTAGTGCAGCCATTTTGGAAAACAGTGTGGAGATCCTTAAAAAATTAAAAATAGAGCTACTCTATGACTCTGCAATTGCGCAACTGGATATTCACCCCAAAGATACAGATGTAATGAAAAGAAGGACCATATGTACTCCAATGTTTATTGCAGCAATAAATCACCAAACTGTGGGAAAAGCCAAGGTGCCCTTCAACAGATGAATGGATAAAGAAGATACGGTCCATATATACAATGGAATATTACACCTCCATCAGACAGGATGAATACCCAACTTTCGTAGCAACATAGATGGGATTGGAGGAGATTATGCTGAGTGAAATAAGCAAAGCAGAGAAAGTCAAGTATCATGGTTTCACTTGTGGAGCATAAAGAGTAACATGCAGGGCAGTGGGAGAAGGAAAGGAAATGTGAACTGGGGTAAATTAGAGAGGGAGATGAAGCATGAGAGACTTTGGACTCTGAGAAACCAACTGAGGGTTTTGGAAGGGAGGGGGGGTCGGGGGATGGGTGAGCCTGGTGGTGGGTATTGAGGGCACAAAGTGCATGGAGCACTGGGTGTGGGGCATAAACAATGAATCTTGGAATACTGAAAAAATTTTAAAAAATTATTACTTAAAAAACAACAAAAAAATAATAAAGTAATCAATGCGAACCCAAACTGCCATTTCTTCAAGTATATCATCCTTTATGACAATGTGCTCCTTAAAGAGCTCAAGTTGATGTTCTGTAAAATCATTGTAAGGTGAATCTAAAACTAATCATTCAATCAAATAATAAAACCCTTTGTAACATAAGTTTTTATTTAAGAATGTTTCTTGTTCGTATGTTAAATGTTGCGTTTTCCTCTTGGGGCTTAACAGTATTCAGAGACATACAGGTGGATACCTTAGTTCTTCCTTATCTTCAGTATCATTATCTTTAATAAAAGGGTGGCTGTTTCCATGAACACAACATCTGGAAAAATTTTTTCAAGTTTTAATTAGATGTTAGAACCAAATAATGTGAAAGATGTTCTATCCAGTAAAAAGAGTCTGGGGTTTTTATTCCTAGGGAATGAATTATGCTACACAAATGAAATAAAAAGGCAGAAAATACAATAGTGTTGCGTGTGTTCAATATACATCCATTTATTAATGCATATGCCAGAAGACAGCACTGTATTATGCATTTGGAGAAGTCATCAACAAAGCAATTGCCTAACAATTTAACATGAATTAGTGGGTCTCACTGGTCCGTTGTTTACACATCCAGTATGAAAATGTTCTGAGAGTCATAATAGCACTCATTTCTGTCCTTACCACAGCAGAACAGCTTGTTCACAAAACATAATCTTTGTAACAGGTTTTTGTTTCTGCATGTGTATGTTGTCCGCTAACAGTTATGACCAGAAGTTACAATTTCAAGGTACTGTTCTACAGCCAAGTATTTAGATACACACTCTAAAAAGTCAAACCATAAAATGACAGAAAATGCAAATATTCATAAACTATTTCATATTCAAAATCCAATGTAGTTATATTTTAATGTACCAAGCTGTAGTAAGTTGTTTTTCCTATTATATCTGATGCATTCTGGGCTTGTAAATAACATAAATGACAAAATTAGAAGCAGTTTCTTTGGATCTTATTTTACATTTTTCACTAAATAGATGAAGACATGTCTTTTTGCCCCAGTGCAATATATAGTAATGCTGCATTCAGTATAAATCGTTGAATATTTTTTTAAAAGAAAAAAGATTTAACTGATTAAAGTGCTAAGTAAATAAGGAGATAGTCATAACTGTCAGAGGGAAAACACTAACAGTATAGTTACTTATTATACGTAATTTGAAGAAACAAACCTTCCATTGCATCTCTAAACCCGTAATCCTATGACTTTCTAAAGAATGACATTTGGTAAAGCCAAGACATAATGCTAGATGGTAAATGTTATCAACTTACTCTTTTTTTTTTTTTTTTAAACAAATGTGATGTGACCTTGGCAGTTTTAAAGAACAAAGTTTTGTCAATATATCAAACATTGTTAACAAACTATTTAGCATTGCTTTGTTTAAGTTTGCTTTAATAGCATTTCTTCACAGTGATATTTCAGAAAGGTTGGAAACTGGTCGGCATAAAATATTTCCCACCTTTTCTATTTTAATTTGTATGCAAAAAATCATCACAATATATCTGCAACTATAAAATTACAAACACTTTCTAGAAGTGACTATTTCTAGTTATGATAGAAAAAGTTACTTGTATGACATCTATAGTGAGGTAAGTCTAAATAAAACAAAATTTGGTAACAAATGCTTTCTGACCTATGGGCAATATAAACAAGTTTAACAAAGACAGTGGGCAGACTAAAAAAATGAGTTTGTTTTCAATATGTTTAAAGGATGGGAAATTGGTAATGAAATGAAACATTTTAAAAGATAATCTGGATATTTCACTTAACGTCATAATTTTGGCACTTCATGGAACATTTATTTCTCAAAGACCAGAACTGGTGTAAAAGTTCATCAGGTTTTCCACATACTTTGTAGACGTTGTACTTGAGGACTGGCAAACACTGAAACGGAGTGAACTAAACATTCCCAGGTATTTGCACATGCATGCAGTGGTTAGAGTTTATGAGTTCTCAAAGATGATATCTTCCAGTATTTGTTTCAAGCACTCTCTTCAGCAGATCTCGTTTCAGATTTCAGTCTCACGAATTCTTTAGCCACGTCATCACTGGTCCTCTGAGAGAGTATTCTAAGGATAGTCAAACCAGTTTCATCCATAGAGACATTCTTCAGAAGAGGATACCATGCCCCATAGCTCCCCTTTTCTGCTATGTTCTGTAGTTGAATTACCGTCATTCCAATAATTCTATCTTCTCTGGCAAAGCAGTAATCTTTAACTGAGAGATGAAGTTCATAGGCCCCTGGCCGGTTTTCATTACCCAGAACACTGTTGTGAATAAAAAATAAGAATGTTGAGCAAAAACTTGGCTTCACCTAGGGATTAATACGGTTCTAAAATTCTCCATTCCTCAGCCTATTACTTGGCAAAATGGGATATCATGTATTTCAACTCTGATGCAAATATTTCCATTTTAGATTGTTTTTACATAGATATTGCTTAGCAATGTAACTTAAAAACTTCTTTGCCTACATAGAAATAGGAAATCAATCTGAATATTGTCTTTGCTGATATCTGAATATCAATCAGAATAATTCTTTACTGTCTTGATATTAAGCTAGTTAATAGAACATTAGTTAAAATACATTATACTTAATTCTTGGAGGTGTGGTCTTCCCACTGATATAGGGGTAGGATGGGGTTGGTAGGGGTCATAGAGGCTAGACCAAGGAAAGGGGTAGTTCTTGCCAGAAGCTCTATGCCTTTTTAGCATCAATTATTACATTCTCTTTTCTTTACCTCAGAATCCTATATCTAGGAGCCTTTTCTCGAGGGAATACACAACCTAGACTATCAGACAATGAGACTATTCACAAGATGCCAAATTTGATCCAAATCTCCAGAGTAAATTAGTTCCAATGGATCATGGTGCTTCAATGCCAGTGCTTTCTGATGGCAACAGTTAGACACCTGTCAAGTATGAGGCTGAGGATGGCCTAGACTAATAACGACTTGGTTGTGCAGAACCAAGCATAATGAAGAAGTCTGAGAGGTAATACACTGAGAACAGTCCTCCCTTGCCCCTTATTTTATTTCATCCTCAGATCTCCTTGACTTTCTAATGAATGCACATCTGTTTCTCAGCAGTAGGAGTTTCCAAATCCCTTCCTTCTCTAAGTGACTTTCTTAGATTAAACATTTTGCAGAGACAAACTTTTGTTGCCATGCAACACTAATAACTGAAGCGTATTTATTTTAGAGACAACCTGAAATAATGTGAAAGAAAATGGAAGCCTGATGGGTAAGAACAGAAGAGTAAAATCCGATAGGAGCCATATCTTGTTGTGAATTAAAATGCACTAAAATGCTGCCTTTTCCCAGAATCATGCATGATTTCAGTACCTCACAGTGTTATATCAGAATTTTGCATGATTCAAGTAATTCCTAGAAACTTTTAGAAGACATTTTAACTGGATCATTTTTTGTGTGTATAATTTAGAGGAGTAGATACATGGAATCTTGTAAGCTGGTTTATTGGAAGGGATTATGAATATGATTAATCTATTGTAGCCATTTTAAGAGATGTGGTAGGATGGTTAAGTTTTAATGAGTGGTAACAGAGTTTAATGTTCAGAACTTAGTGTGCTGAAAAGTCTCTGGAAAGCTAGGAATACAAAACAAACAAGCAAAGAAACAAGCCAGTGAGAAACTATTTTGGTAAGCCAAGCATGTGTGCATGTGTAAACCCCAAAGGCTTGGTCCTGGGTTCTCCTCTCTTCTCTATCCCCAAGTCAGCTCATCTAGATTTAATCAATTATATCTATATGCAGATAATTCTCAAGTTAGATCCAACTATCTATTTGATATCCCTTCTGGAATGTCCCTTAGGCATCTCCAGAATAATATATTTAAAACAATCTTTGATCTCATCTCTTGTCCCAATTCTCTCATCTCAGGAAATCACTATCTACCTAACTGTTTATGCCCAAAACCTAGAGGTCATCTTTGATTTCATTCAGTGCCAGCTAACTTCCATTTCCTTCAACTGGATACATTTTCATCCTTCTCCTTGTACTTTGCAAAGGAATGCTGAGTGTAAGGAGTGTATCAGTAGAGTTTCTTCATATTGTGGCTTTCCATTGGTTTGGACCAAAAGGAAGCCCGTTCAGGAAATCAGAAGTAATGATGAGGATGAGGTAAGAGTCTGTTTCCCCGGCCCCTTGTGTGTGGTGCTGCCCCTAGGCTACTGTTTGCCTCCATGGAAGGCCATTGCTCTTTTTGAGGTAGCTGATGACATGTGAAGTTTTTTTCTCCCAGTTTTAGTAACTAATCTTCCTCTCCTACATGCACAGGGGGAATAGCCTGACCACTACTAGACCCAGTTTGTATCCCTATTGCCTATAGTCTTCAATTCTTACATCCTAGTAAACTCCTTTGTAAATAAGGCTGTCTTGATGAAATATCCTAAATTAAGTGTTTTCAGAAACCTAACTTACATACTCTTTCTTTCATGTGCAACCTCCAGTTGGCAGCAAGTTCTATTCCAGCACGTAACCAGAATCTTTCCGCTTCTTTCCATCTCTCTACTACTTATTTCCATTTCCCTACTACCAGCTGTGAGTCAGTATTATGTCTTGCTTGGACTAGTGCAATAGCCTTCTAACTCAATCTTACATAGTTGCTCTTTTTTTCTTATCATTTTGTTTATATAGCAAACAGAATAATCATTTAAAGACATAAATCAGATTATTCACGTTCTTATCTGAAAATTCTTCATATTGACGCTTTTCTGAACACCCACTCTAAGTGGCCAACGAACCAATCAGTTACATCAGCCTACTTTAATTCTCTGTGTAGTACTATCCTATGATAAATTTTTGCTTATTTGTGATTTTGATGTTTCTCATCAATGACACTCCTCATTTTCAGAAAGTAACATCCATGACGGCAGAGACCTTTTGTTACATATACCAGGTTGCTCCAATAGTGCTCGATGCACGGCAGGCACTGAACAGCTACTGAGCAATGGAAGGGAACTAAAAACATAGCTGTCTTAATTTTCTGGGGTCAGAGATGAGCAGGAATACATCAACCTATAGGTTTTGCTTTCCTCAGCAAAGCCCAGTGCCATTCCCACCCTACTCCCCTCAATAAATTTAAGCAGTATAATGGCTATTGCCTGGTCAAATAGGTGAGTTGGGTCCCAACTTACAATTGAAATGTTTCATTGTACTTTGGTGACCATGTGTTGCTTTTTGTTTTCGTGCCTTGTTTTCTCTTCTTGTCTCCAAGATTAGGTCCCAGTATACAAACTTCCACAAAGGGCCGGAACATTGCAGTGGTCTGCCAGTTTAGGTCATTAATAGCAATCACTAAGAACCACAAAAGGAAAGGAATGCAAAATGTTAGCAAACAAATGTATGGAATCTTAGCATCCCCTTTGGTCCTTAGAGTTAATTATTTTTTTTAAATGATGTATGAAGCCATAACTTGCCTTTGATAGCACCCTAACCCCACTGATAAACACACACACACACACACACACACACACACACACACACACAATTTCCTCTCCTGAATGCACACTTGATTTCAGATTTCAGCTCTAAGCTGTGTGGCACTGGTGTAGTGAAAAGTCAGCTATAATTTAACTGACATTTGTTACTAATGAAAAGTTATCACTCTTCTTTAAGTAAAAATGTGATTTTTTTCATAAAAAAATGAAGATATATTAATCACGGAACACCTAGAAAATATACAGAAAATCTATAATTTTATCAGTAAGGAGAATTGACTTAATATTTTGGTATGTATGCTTTCAATATTTAATTTATATATAGAATGGGATCGATGTATTACAGTCTTATAAGTAAGTTATATTTTTAAATTCTATCATGGATATCTTTCTAATCATTATATATTTTCAAATTGTAAATATTCAACTTTATGGATGTTCCATCCTATATTTAGCTAAAAACTTATTCTTAAATGTTATAAGTATTTCCTAATTTCAGGCATCATCAATAATTCTTAAATGTATACTTTTGTCATCCTTTGAAAAAATGTTAAAAAAATATAAATAAAATACTTATTGTGAAAGTTCATAAACTTTGGGCATTTGGTATGTAGTGTCAAAATATTTTTGAATGATATTTAAAGACACTGGCATGTTTAGGCATACCCAATTACCAACACTGTACATAAACTAGTATATAAATTATGACTATGTCACTTTTATAAGGCAAACATAGAATAAGCAATAACAATTAACATTTTCACATTTTACCAATTTTAAAATGTGTTAGAAGGCCATGGTTTTTAATGAAGTGGATATTGTGACTAAGTCTATACTAATATAAAACAGAATATGGTTTTATTGAGCAAAATTAACCATTCAATTTCACCTTTGAAATGACCATAGTATTCAGATTTTATTTTTGCAATCAAAAATCAATAGATTGAACTAGTCATTAAGGAAAAATCAAGTCTGTTGTTAAAAATCACATAGAAAAAGAAATAAATATAGATAATGTGAATAGTAAGAACATGGTGACCCAACATATAAAATTTGACAAGTTATAAAACCAACCATAGCCGTAATGTTCAATGTATACCCTAGCATCAACCAGAGAAAATGTTCAAGGTATATTGGTTTGAAATGTAATCTCCAATGTATTTAAATGATTTAGATACTTCAGATATTTAATAGAGGCTAAATATCAGTGTCATTGATTTTTTCAGTTTTAGATCAAAAGTTCTGGTTTCATGAAAAAATTATGAGCATGCCCTAAAATCATTAAATATTTTTAAAAACAGATCTAAGAAAAAATTACATTTTTGATATGATTGAAAAGGTCAAAGTCTACCGGGCTCTCTGCTCTATGTGGACTCGATATGTACCTTTTACAGTGACTTTATGCTCTCCAGTCCCGGGGGCAGCTGTGATGTCCACATGAACAGATATCTGACCCACTGAATCTTTGGAGGAGCGACCTGAAAATAAGCAGACACTTACTGGCTCAAACTTTCAGGCTACTTTAATCATAGACATGTGCATTTTCTGCATAAGAGACTTTAAAGTGAGTTCATGGAAATGAATGGTTCTTTTCATTAATAGCACATAATAGGTGTTCATTAAGTGTTCACTAAATTAAATTTGCTCTGCAGGCTTGAGGCTTTGGTAGAGTCATATTTAACCCACTGCAGTAATGATCCTCAGATCTCAGGATATATGATCCTCAGATATCATAAGACACTCTTAGTACTAGCGTGGTTAGACTAACTTGCAGTTGTCTTACTAGGCCCAGTTAAGCTCTATTCATTGCTTAGGTACAAAGGTGTGTGATTGCATTTCATGCCTAAAAGAGCTTTCTACAATGTGCCCTAACAAAGTACTGGGGCCACAGAGATGGCTCTGTAGGCCATGTGCTTTCATGAAGCCCACAGGAGGCCAGGAGAGACCAGCATATGAACACATTGCCACAATACGGCGTGACAAGGTCTGTAATGTACATTGGTAAGGTCTACTGATGGTGTAAAAAGGCATAGTCCATTCTCCCCTGGTAAAGGTAGTCAAGAGTTAACATGCTATATTGGAACGTGCTTGTGATTTGGGATCAGATAAATTTAAATCCAAATCATAGTTATACCACTACTGGTTGTCTGATCATATTTTGCCATATTCTCGAGCTTGTTTTCTTATTTGTAAAATAAGGATAATAACACCAACCTCTTAATATATACGCATGTATTAACATCTGTGAATATACATATTTTTCCACAAATAGCAGCATATGTTCTAACTATCCTTTACCTTACCTTTATCTTTTCACCTAAAACTGCATAGATCGTTCCATGTCAGTATGTATAAAGCTATTCCTAGATAGCCTGGAATAGCACAGTGCTAACAACAAAGTAAATGTTCAGTGAGCAGTTGCATGAAAATGAATCACTGAAATGTTTACAAATAATTAAAACATGGAAATATGAGTTTATTCATAGGTTATCCTATCCTATTTTAAGTGGGACCGCTTCTTCCATATGTTGATAAGAAGTTCGGTGATTATTGTATATTAATATGTTTTTGTCTATCCAACTGAATTTGGGGGTAGGTGGGGGGAGGGGCAGAGAGAAAAGGAGACAGAATTTAAGCAGGTTCCACGCCCAGGGCAGAGCCCAAAGTGGGGCTGGATCCCACAACCCTGATCATGACCTGAGCGGAAATAAAAAGTCTGATGTTTGACCAGCTGAGCCATCTGGGTGCCCACCTCCGACCCCAAACTGAATTTTTTAATGAAATATTTGCCCTTAATTCTTTTGAGTGTTGCACATATATAATCAATTATCTTTAATCAATGAAACATTTCACTTTTCCTTTCTAGTGTTTATACCTCTTGAATGCCTTGGCTAATTTTATTGGCTTGTACTTCTATTATATTATATGATAGTATTTAAAGTAGATATGCTTGTTATCCTCCATTTGGCTCTCCAACTCATGCTCCACCCTTTTCCATTCTGCCTTCTGCCCTTAGAGGCTGTCTGACAACTTCAGTGTTGTCTTTTATACTCTAGTATCTATTTGGGTCTGGCCAAAGGGAAGCCCTGGCAAGAGATTAGAAGGAGGGAAGAGAGTCATGTCAGCTATTTATTTCCTTAGTCACCTTCCTGTGGGCTTACCTTGTGCTCACTGAAACCTGCAACCAAACATCATAATCTCCTTCAAGCAGCCCTAAGTGACAATATTTTTCCAGGTTCTAGTTGCTTCCTCCTCTCTTGTTACTGTTAATGCAAGGAGTAGTTCAATAGTTCACTATTCCTTCTCGTTTCTTTATATCCCCTGCCCATACCTTTCCACATAGTTTCTTTATTAAATCCTTTCCAAATAATCTTAATTGGGGTATGCCATCGATCCCTGCTGGGACTTTGGTTAACAGAGTTAATGTTTTTTATTTGCTCATAACTTTAATGAAAATCCTTCTAGTTTTTTTTCCTAATACTACTTCATGGAACAACGAGACAGTGTTTGAGGGGAAGAACAGGGCTAAAAATATAGACACTAATTTATTAGCAACTGTTACTCATGGAGGAGAAAATCCTTATGGAGGCTCTTGAAGGCTGAGTTGGACTGCATCTCTTAGACAAAGGAAATCAAGGATAGCATGAGAGCACGTGCACAGACAGAATGGTGCACCCTGGAAACTGCAGGTAGTGAAGTATGGGCAGAACACAGACGAGCGAGTAGCAAGAGGAAACGTTTAAGAAAATCTTGATAACTTGAATGCCATTTAGGATTATTGAGACATTATCCCAGAGCTGCTGAGAAATCCCTTACGTATTTGGATCTGAGTAGGAAGGTCACATTTATTTCTAGAAATAAGTGCTCTCATTTGAGTAAGAGATGGATCATTCTCATTATTGCATTCTCTTCTGGAAAGACAGTTGCATCTCACTATACTATGAATGAAGTCCTAAAACCTAGCATTTTCCTAGGCTATTTCTGGTGACCTTTTACTTCATCCATGTTTTGGAGGCCATGCTGTTCACATTAGTCTGTTCTTGAAAACTTTCTTCATGTTTTCACCAAGACAAGCCACATGTTGGGGACATCCTTTCTCTGTTATCCTATGAAGCCCTATCCAAACACTTATACTATAAAAATATGTTCCTTTCTATATCTTAGAAGTAATCTGCAATTATATTCTTGATTTCTTCAAATACTAAAAATCCTGGGCAAAGGAGTCATACTGCTTTGATTATGCAGATGGTCTCACTCACTCATTATCAGATAATTAAAACTCCATGAATTTTCATTTTTTTATTTTTAAAGTGGGACTAAAACCACCTACCTGGCAACACTGCGGTGAGGCTACAAAGAAATAATTAAAGAATACATAGAATATTTTGAGCCTTGCATTTAATATCTGCGAAGAAATGCTTCCAAGTTTATTATGATGATAATTCAATTCTTCATAAGGGAATACTGCAGTTATTAAATTCCTTGAAGATTTATGCATAATGCCCACATATAAAAATTATGAAAAAAATATGGACATTATGGTTATCTAGATCAAAGCCTGTAATAAGCTAAATTCAGAATGACGGACAGTCTACTCAACAACCTTGGAATTCTACTTCCTTCACGAAGACATTCTGGGTTGAGTGGAATAGAGATGGCCAATTTTTAGAGCCCTCAAATGTCTAATAGGGAAAACTCCTTCTTTATAATGTAAAACCACTTATTAACTAAGGATCTGGGGAGATGCGTTTTCTTGATTAACAAAGGTTTTTGCTTGTTTTTATAAGTATTGTTGAAATCACAGTTGATGGTTGATGGGAAAAGATTTCTAAGCAACAGTGAAAATGCAGGCATCCAGTTTGCATATTTTTCATTGTTTTACTAGGACCTGAGCTTGGGTTTGTGGCTTGTCTTGTATTCTGTGAGCTGTGATAGGGCAGTGGCTAGTTTCTGCCCAGGGTAAACATCATGAAGTGGTGGTCAGGCAAGTTATTGATTGAATGTGTTTATAACTGAGAAAAGTCTTCCATCAGGACACTGACCAGTAGGATCATTTCTTCATTTGAGTTTCTAATCATCAAGTTAAAGTCTTTAATTGTGTTGTTACAGAATTTGAGATATATTTTATGGCAGGAAATATTAAAGTTCTAATTAGGAAAGTTGGGTTTCTGTTTGCTGCCTTTATTTTGTTGATACTGTTTTAAAACAGTTAACAGCTTACGAGACTTGCCCAAAACCTTTTAAAAAGTACTATTTAGGGGTGCCTGGGTGGCTTAGTTGGTTAAGCGACTGCCTTCGGCTCAGGTCATGATCTGGGAGACCCAGGATCGAGCCCCACATCGGGCTCCCTGCTCGGCAGGAAGCCTGCTTCTCCCTCTCTCACTCCCCCTGCTTGTGTTCCCTCTCTCGCTGTGTCTCTCTCTGTCAAATAAGTAAATAAATAAATAAATAGCACTGTTTAGATGCACAGATAGAAGTTCTCTCCTTTTACAAATTGCTTTTCTGCAGTCTTCTACATGTACCTGCTGTCTATAAAATTGCACTGGGAAGAGAAAAACATTAAAAATCATACTTAGGCACTCAGCAGTGAATGAACAATTCTGTGACACTGCCTGGGTAGAAACATTTACTAGACTCTAAAAATACACATTTCCCTTCCCAACACAAAATGTGAAATTTACTGCTCAATCAAGTCAAATGTAGGCTTGAGAACTGACTTCTTCATGTGTCACAATCCTAAACAAGTGGAGTTAGGAAGTAGTTTAAAAGTGTTTATCATTGCCATTATCGCTTTAATAGTCATGCTATTCACGATTGTCACATTAAGACTCCAGGTCCTGCTTTCTCGTGGCCAGCTGTTTATACCACCCCTAGAAGCCATGCTGTGCCTGGCATTGTAGTTAATTATGCAGTTTTTTTTCTTCCTAACTATATTCGATAATGGCAGGAAAATTATATTAACATTAATAATTCATACATTTTCTCTCCAATTATATAATAAACTTATGATGTTATTTTGATAGATACTAAAACGGACCAATACACTGGTTAAATGTATCAGTAGTCCTCACTTTACATGGTGTGATAGGCCTGGATTTCAGGTCCCACATTTTAGTAAAATAACACCCCTCTCCCAACAAACAGGTTCTGATTTGACTTATCATGGTGTAGTAAATGTGTATCATTGCATAAAATGCAAAATTTGCTTCTAGTTTTTTGGTTCACAGATCACTACACAAATAACAGATACGTTATCAGTGATCAATTACATTGTTTTTTTCAAAGTCTGCTGGTGTTCACTTGCTCAGTTTACACATACAGCAAAGTGTGTAGTTGAGTTGCTGCCTTGTTTCCCAGTGATGAACCCATGTGACATTTTACAAACATGGACAATCAAAAGAGGGAACTGAACAGCAAAGCTGAAAGTACAGCAAAGAAATAAAAAGTGATAAGGCTGGAGTGAAATTTGCATAGAATGTAAATGAATTAATTGACAAGGTTATTGAAATGGGAATGTTGACACTGCCACCAATGGAGAAACTAGAGAAGCAGATGGGGGAACTTAGTGAAAGTGAACTTACTGGCAATAGATGAGGAAGAAGATGTGGATATGTTCTAGTGGAAGTGACACTGGAGGAAAATCTTTACATTTAAGGAACTCTGAGTTATGGTACAGTGTTGAAAGTAGAAAGGAGACATTGTCTGTAATTGACCCAAACTTCGGAAGGAATAGGACATTTCACCAAGATGTAGACAAGATGCTTGCTCATTATAGTTACTTGATGAAATGGAAAATACAAGTACTAATCAAACTACTCTTGATAAAATTTTAAAAAGAACTGAAACACTTTAATTCTCAATGTTTCTAGATTTCCAATTATAATGTATTAAATGTACTATTTTTTTATTTGCCTGTACATTTATAACTGAGAGTATAAGGTCTTTTTCCATCTTTTTTTTTTTTAAGATTTTATTTATTTGACAGAGAGAAACACAGCATGATTGGGAACACAAGCAGGGGGAGTGAGAGAGGGAGAAGCAGAGATCGATGTGGGACTCGATCCCGGGTCTCCGGGATCATGACCTGAGCCGAAGGCAGTCGCTTAACCAACTGAGCCACCCAGGCGCCCCTCCTTTTCTTTTTTTAAAAAATATTTTATTTATTTATCTGACAGAGATCACAAGTAGGCAGAGAGAGAGGAGGAAACAGACTCCCGGCCGAGCAGAGAGCCCAATGCGGGCCTCGATCCCAGGACCCTGAGATCAGGACCTGAGCCGAAGGCAGAGGCTTTAACCCACTGAGCCACCCAGGCACCCCTGGTCTTTTTTCTTTTGATAATGCTTCCGGGAGTCGCAGTAGAATCCTATTTTTTCCTATTAATTAGCAAAGCTGCTTTGCACATATTCAGTTTGCACAATTATTTTTACAGTCCCGCATCACTGTGCAAAGTCAGCACTGTGTGCATTTATCTGAGTTAACTTATCCTCTACTTTTGTAGGTGTTGAAACTATGGAAGCTGCTTACTTAAGTCAGATGAGAGTTACAGGTGTGTTATCCTGGGCAAGACATTTTTTCTCCCAATCTGGGAGGTTTGCTATAGCCTTGAATCTGTTTACCCAGCATTTGTACATGGCGAAATCTGTTGATTGCCTATCCTAGGATTAAAAGAAAAAAAAAAAAGGGAATTGGAAAATAAAACATTTGAAGAAAATATCTATTGATAAGGCAGTTGTTATTTCCCCAAAAGAGTATGGCAATATATAAGAGATTCCATTTCCCATGGAATGGAATATAAAAATCACCTAATATAGTGCTTTATATTACCAATTTTTATGAGAATTGAATGAAAATTTAGTCAAAGGCTGTGCCTGTTACATAATCTTGTCTGTTCAAAATCCGTAAGAATTAGCATGTCTCAAATTAACACCTAGGCCTCTGGAATGTGTCCTCTGTTACCAACATTAGTAGCTCAGAACGTTCCCTTCAGGAATGAAAACTGCTTATGTGAGTAAACATTGGCAAATGGTGTAGGATTGCTTTATTTGAAGTCCTTTTTAGATGAATGGCTTTTGAGGATAAAAGATCCCGATTACTATCAGATTATGATATACTATTATATAAGCACGCTAATAGATTTAGTCTTCGATCCTCCATAATTTTAGCACACTGAGGAACTATTGTTATAAATATTATATAAAATAAAATGCAATATATTATACATATTATAAAATTATAAATATTTAGTAATGATTATTCATGTGATAATTAACTCCAAGTCCTCAATAAGCATTCTGTAAAATATTAGAGGGAAATATTATATTTCCTAAAATATTCTCAAGGGACCGCTCCATTAGCCAAACTAGTTAAGCCTCTGAGAAGGGGGTTTGACTCTTTTCTCATAGCTCTTTGCTGGGACTCTCAAAGGGAACACATGGGGACTTCATGAGGGACAACCATTCTGGCAATGTCACAGTTGAGTATCAGAGCCGATAGGTGTACAACTCCAGATGGGAGTAACCTACCTCCATTAAATTGTCTCTGTTGTTAGACAACCTCAAATATAGTAAGGTCAAATAAACCAGGAAGTGGTTTTATTGACTTGAACTCCTTGCCTCCTCTTATTCCTTCTTGTGCTTTCCTCTGTTTCTTTCCTGTTCTTTGCTCATTATCTCCACAGTATTTAATATACATTTGAAGGAATTCATGGTAATCATGAATGGCTACAATTTTTGACCATTTATGTGTGGCAAGCATTGTGCTAAGTGCTTTAGTTATAAGCTCTTGCATTGATATTAAAGGTAATGCATACATTTTACAGATGGTGAAACTGGGGCCCAGGTGTTACCTAAGTCACTAAATGGAAAAGCTGGGGTTTGGTCTCAGGTCTCTGGTTTGGAGGGTCCAGTATATATGGTGCTGTGATGTTCATTAAATACTACTTTTCTCCCAGCCCTCACCCTTGTACACCTCAAAGAGCAAAAAGCAAACTCTTAGTGTTTTATTTTATGGCATTTAAAATCTTGCTGAGCTAAAATGTAGAAAAGATGTGAAATCAAAGATAAACACTATACTATATAGCATCTGGATATCTTATGATTATGTGTTTTTGTGTGATAACATTAAGCTTGCATTTGCAACTTTTTATCTTAAACACCACAGTATTTTATGTGTTACATTCCAGTTATCATTCAAATATATATCTAAGTTAATTTTGCTTCCTGGAACTATATGGTTTCTTAGATTTCTAAGTTACTACTAATTGAAAAAATTTCCCCCCTTGAAATTCTTTTAAAATTCAAATTATTTAACATAGAGTGTAGAATTGGTTTCAGGAGTAGACTATAGTGATTCATCATTTACATATAATATGCAGTGCTCATCTCACCTTAATGCTCTTCTCACATTTAACACATTCCCTACTTCCCACCTCCCCTCCGCCAACCCTCAGATTGTTCTCTATAATTAAGAGACTCTTATGGTTTGCCTCCCTCTCTGTTTTTATCTTATTTTAAATTCCACAAATGAGTGAAATCATATGACATTTGTCTTTCTCTGACTTACTTTGCATAGCATAATACACTCTAGCTCCATCCACAGAGTTGTGAATGGCAAGATTTCATTATTTTTAATGGCTGAGTAATAGTCCATTGTATATATACAAAACACTACTGATTGAAATATCTTCTATTGCGACTACATCAGCAAGTTTTCATGGCTATAGCATTGTGAAGTATGTTGCTATGAAATTAATCAATGATTAATAAGATTTGAGATGTGTCAAATCTTTGAATTAGGCCACTGTGCTGGTTGGGCATCCTTTTAGAATTCTTTCAGAAAGTTTAGTTATCATGACTTAAAATATCTTAGGATTGAAAAATTAAAATAGTTTTTAGAATGAAAAGATGTTAGAACTAAACACAACCTTGGAAAGTATTTGACCAATCTCTTTTTAGAGATAAGGGATTGGAAGCTAAATGTCTTAAAACTAGCTGGGTAATATCAATGGTAGGTCTCCTTATTTTAGTTAAGGTCTCTTTCAACTGACAAACTAGCTTGCCTCTGAAAAGGTCTTCTGAAATCTACCTGATGGGACAGACCATCAACAAAGAAATGGGGGAAGTTGGTAGGATGTAAATATGGCCAGTTATTAAAGTTTTTTCTTAATTGGAAACTCAGTAGTTTTTTCTTTATGGTGGTGTGTGTTGACACAGGTAACCCATTATTGGTAGGAAGAGACTAGCAGTAATGCATTTTGAGGGATGAGAGTTTCAGAACATGTCTGTTCTTGTCAGTCAATGAAGTCAGTAAATGTAGTAGTAGGAGCTTAGCTAGCTCAGATGAGCAAAGTCAGTCTAGATGCTGTGCACAACTTGCTTCAAATGGTTGGATCTATCATTCAGCAAAGATTGTTGAGAAGTAACTGTTTACCTTACCGATTTACCTCAAAGTATATCTGAATAGATCATCACCTTTGAGAATGAGTAAATAAGGGGCTTCTGAAAAACAAAAATCTATTGCATAAGTAAAGGATAACAATATCTCAAAGACTCAAAGGAGAAACTCTATTGCTAGAAATGATGTTCCTGAAGAAATAAGAGTAAAAAATGAAGCCATAAGAAAATGTGTAATACAAGCAAATTTTTTGAGCTAAAAAAGTCTGAATTTTTAAAGAATTCAGTTTATTTTGGAAAAATTAATAAGGCACAAAATACATCTATGTATATCTAGATGAGGAAGAGAAGAAAGGAGAAAGGGGTAAAAGAGGGTGAAGAAAAGGAAGAAAGGAGGAAGAAATATATCCAAGAAGAAAAGCAACAAAAAATTTCAGCTGGTTGATATTTTCCTCACAAAATAAAATTCAGAAGGGAATGGAACACTGTTTATTAAGTTATTAAGTTATGAGGGAGAGAGTCTATGATCCTAGAATTTTAAATCTAGCCAAGTTGTTCCTCATCTGTGAAAGAAACAAAGTAATTTCCAAAAATTCAAGAGCTAAGAAAATTTACACACACACACACACACACACACCTTTTTTTGGTTTGTTTTCAGAGAAGACTGGAGAAGTTGTGTTGCATAAAGCATGGCAATGAGCATTGGTGCCATTTAAATAGGAGAATATATTTTACTGTAACTATCAGGTGGGTGTCAAGTGGATGCATATTCTTTATTAGATTTAAGTTTATGGGGGTAAACATAGTCTTCTTAGTTTTATATTCCCTATCTCTGTGGGCAGAGAAAGGGGAAAGCAGGGTCCCCCTGCTGAGCAGAGAGCCCAATGTGGGCCTCGAACTCAGGACCCTGAGATCATGACCTGAGCCGAAGGCAGAGGCTCAACCCTCTGAGCCACCCAGGCGCCCCAAGTGATAAAGTATTAAAGAAACAGTCGAGATTCCAAAAATGCTTTTCCTGTCCCCATTCTCCGTGAATGGATTCAGAGCTTATGCCTAAAATGTTTTATACTTTTATTGATCAATTCATAAATATGATGTTTTTATAATTACATTTATTCAATGCATTTACAAATATTTATGGGGTGCCTGGGTGGCTCAGTTGGTTAAGCGACTGCCTTCAGCTCAGGTCATGATCCCAGAGACTCCGGATCGAGTCCCACATTGGGCTCCCTGCTTGGCGGGAAGCCTGCTTCTCCCTCTCTCACTTCCCCTGCTTGTGTTCCCTCTCTGTCTGTGTTTCTCTCTTTCAAATAAATAAAAAATCTTTAAAAAAAATATTTATAAATGGTTCTGAGTATGATTTTACATCCTGCTTTATTTCACTCAATATGGTTTTAGAAGTTTAATAAATGCTCCTATAGTTCATTCATTTATAACCTCTGTATCATTTGATGAATAGATCATTTATTCACATATTCCCCTAGTAATGATGACTTAGGTTGTTTCCAATATTTTGCTATATGGCAAATGAAGCAACAAAATAACAACACGTTTCAATAGCCATTTTTTCCTATGTCTCCTGTTGAGATTTTGCTCAGCATAGCACTGAACTTGTAGATTTATTGGGACCTGATTATATATCATTGTAGAGTACATGAGATGGTACTTCTCTCTGTTCAATCATTTATTTATGTCTTATTTTGAATAAAATTTCAGTTTTTTCCCTAGAGGTTTTATACATATTTTGCCAAATTTACTTGTAGGTACTTTAATTGTTTTATTGCCATTTTAGATGATTTTTTAAATTTCATATTCTAATTGGCTATTCATGTACAAGGGAATGCTGTTGAAGTTGTATGTTGAGTTTGTAAGGAAGGCTCTTGTTAAAACTTTTTATTCTAATAGTTTATAGATTTGCTTATGCCTTCCATGTAATGTCTGCTTATAACTTTTGGGTAGAGAAGAACATAATCTCCCTAATTAATTTTATATGTCTGTAACCTTGAGATAAAAACTTAACATGGACAGTGGGTAAAGGGAACCCCATGAAACTAGTTTGTACATATAACCATAAAAGCTAAGTGAAATACGAATAAAATACAACCTTTTCATCAAGTAGAGTTTATTTTAACTAGAAAAGGTTTGTTTAAACTATAATCATAATAAATATACCTAAAAAATTATCCCATAAATTCTGAAATAAAAACATTTGATGAATTTTGGTGCCCATTCATGATAAAAACTTACATAATTCAGATTTTAGAAATGGTTTCTAAATGTGATAAAGAATATTCCTTTTAAAGCATTAACCAATATCATACCCACATGTTAATTATTAGAAATCTCCTTTTAAAACTGGGAGCAAATGAGAATAAATAGAGTGGTCTGAAAATTTATATGAAGGCAATGATTTAAGAAATAGAAAATATGTTTGGCTCTTAGAAATGACAACAATTTTTTTGCAACACTATGTCAAAAAACTAACATAATTCAAAAATTATTTAAGTGTTTATTGAATTAACTTGAGATCAAGATCATAAGAAATTATGAGTTATACAATTTTGAATGACAGTATCATTTTCAAAGCAGCAAAATTGTGTGTGTGTGTGTGTGTGTGTGTGTGTGTGTGTGTGTTCTGAAAGAAACCTAACTAAAAATGTGATGAAACCATGAAATTTGATTCAGGCATAAAAGGATAATTATAAATAAAAAATATATCTCTAACATTAAGATAAAATACATTAATGATGTAACTTATTTGCATATTTATAGATTTACTGTAATTCTAATCAGATTCCCAAAGGCTTTAAAAATATATATCTTTTTACAGACTCCAAAGCCCATTTGGAAATGTATTTCTAAAAGAAAACAAGAACTTATTAAAAACAGAACTTATTAAAGGGAACTAAGACCTTATCACAACTTAGTAAATGAAGTACCTAAGAACATAGTTAAAAAGAAAGATGAAAGTTTATTCTTATAAAATATTAAAGAATTTTATTTAGCCACAGTAATTAAATTGGTCTAATTCTGGACTGTAAGTAGACAGAATATGGTAAAAGTTCTGGAAACAGAATTCCAGTATAATTAAGATAGCAATGGCAAAGGGACCATTTGTGGGAAAGGGGAAGATGATGCAATACTTGGTAGAACAGCTAATACTGGGGGAAAAAAGTTTAATTTACATCCTCATCGTATATCATATACCAAAGACAAATTCTGATATATTTTTTAAAAAGTTAAAATTGGGGACACCTGGGTGACTCAGTGGTTAAGCCTCTGCCTTTGGCTCAGGTCATGATCCTAGAGTCCCGGGATCAAGCCCCACATCAGGCTCCCTGCTCAGTGGGAAGCCTGTTTCTCCCTCTCTCACTCCCCCTGCTTGTGTCCCCTCTCTGGTTATGTTTCTTTCTGTCAAATAAATAAAAAATCTTAAAAAAAATAAAAGTTAAAATTGAAAAACTAAAAGAACAATATAATATAGACAAATCTTCATTTCATTTTTGCATGTGGAAAGACTCCTTGAACTTACAGAAATAAACCACAAATTTATTTCAAAGCACACTGAAAACATTTGTAAGTCAAAGACATCACAGGCAAATAACCATCTGAGAAAATGTTTACAGCAATGTTACAGAGAGTTATTCTCCTCAATTTATAAAGGAGTCACACAAATTGATTAACTCTAAGATGCCAGAAAATAACTGAATATAGGTCACAACCTGACAATTCACAAAGAGAAATTCAACTAGTTAATATTGAAAATGCTAGAGATTTAATGAAAAAATCTAAAATTCGAATCTGCTTTTGATGGGAATAGAAGTTGGAACAAACTTTTGTTAGAAAGATACTTGGGTATTACATGCTTTCTAGATATTCACAACTCTGGGTTTAATATTTTCATAATAGAATTCTATTCAAAATTTATTTCTAAATATATAAAATAACTTACATAGAAATGTTTAAAATATTAATTGTAAATTGAGAAATAAATTAAATATTTTGTAATTGGGGAATAAACAAGTTATGAAATTTCTATGTGATTGGATATAAGTATGACATACTGCTAAAGAGCTGATAGTATCATGTAAAATACTTAGCTTGAAATACTATGTGGACATTTGCATATAAAGCTCCTGAAGTATTTCTTTCTTTCTTTCTTTTTTTTTTTTTTTTAAAGATTTTATTTATTTGACAGAGAGAAACACAGCCAGAGAGGGAACACAAGCAGGGGGAGTGAGAGAGGGAGAAGCAGGCTTCCCGCCGAGCAGGGAGCCCAATGTGGGGCTCGATCCCGGGTCTCCAGGATCATGACCTGAGTTGAAGGCAATCGCTTAACCAACCACCCAGGCGCCCTCCTGAAGTATTTCTAACAAATATAAGATGAATATCAAAAGTTTAATAGTTCCTAAGTAATCTTTTTCTTTCTTTATGCTGCTTTGTATTTTCTACTGTTTTCTAATATGCATATATTACTTTTATATCAAAGTTAAATGAAGGCAGTTAAGACAGGGTTTTAGAACTCATATCTATGGAGTTTGATTTAATATTAGTTAAAACACAAAGTTTGTCACTAAATAGGAATTTTAAACTTCCAATTATAGAAGTTTGAAAGAATACATCCATATATATTTTGGAGAAGAGTGTGATAGAGATTATAAAGAGCTGAATCTCTCAGGAGTCCTACAAGTTCCTGCGGAGTTAACTTACAGTGTTCACATACCTCCTCCAGTTGACCTCCAGCTTCTCCTTTTCCAACCTTGATAACACCATTCTTCATGCCATCCAAGCACAAATCATTGTAAACCACATGGGACTTTTTTGCTGCTTTTTTGCTGATCCTTATAACTAAATTTTGTCTGTTACTCTTACATAGTTTATCTGATTCAATCTCTGCTTCAATGTGCTACTCTGTTAGTTTAGGTCCTTCTCACCATATCCAGATAGCTATGTCACCTTCTAGGAAATCACCCTGCTTCTATGTATTTATATTGTATTTTATATAACTTAGCAGGACTAAGCTTCCCAAGCTACAAATTCCATCCTCTGACCTTTCCTCTGAAAACCAAGGGCTCATGTTGCTTTGACAGGAAATTCCAAGTTCCCCTAAGTAACTCATGGTTTTAGAAATTCTGCTTCCATTAATTAAAATCAAATTTCTCTCTCACTACACTCAGCAATATCCCTTTTCACAAGCGTTTATTCCATATTCAAATCCTGCTCCCCTCCAAGCTTTGCCATCCCCCCATGGCTTTCCCAGTCAGTCCAGTATGCTATTTACTGTCACTTGGGGCCACTTCTGCATTCTTATTCATACCATCCATTGTGGCAATTGAAAATATTCTGCCTTACCACGTGTTCCTGTCTTCTCTCCTACCAAACATTATTGCATCATGAAGGTACAACATTTTAAAAAAAAAACTACAGTTGTGTAAAATGTTTGACAATATCTGCTCTTGACAAAGCAGGTAGGATTTTTGATGTAAAAAGCAAAACATGTCAATTGTAAAGTAAGTTTTGGAGATGCAACATTGTTACGAGGCAGTGTGCACAGAAGGTAAGAGCTCTGTCTCTAGGTCATATTACCTGGATATGAATGCAGGCTCCACAACATATTAGCTGGGTGAACTAGGGCAAGTTACACAGTCTCTCTGTGCCTTAATTACCTCATTATTTTAAAAACAAATAATAGTAGTACTTGTCCCATGTTACAAAGATTAAATTTAGTATCACCTGTAAGGGACTTAACAAATGTATGTGGCTTATAGGAAGTCTTCCCTGTTATTGTGGTTGTTTCTTAAAATATTACCCCAGTCATCTCCTTTGACCTAGAAGTTTCCTTTTTTCTATTGAAGAAATATTCAATTTCTCTTCTTCTATGAATCTGTCATACAGAAATACTTGCATAAATATACAAATACATGACTGGCTAAAGATGTTAATGGAAACATTTTTATAATAGTCAAAAAATTAGATACAACCTATATAGTTTATAAGTAGTAAAATAGAAAATATAATCATATTTTATTATGAGATGAATCTGCACTAAAAGAGTGAAAGAAATCTTACGTAAGATATGAAAAGATAACTATGAAAAATCAAATAGCCTAAAACTACGCACATTATCCAACTAAGAAGGGTGAAGAAAGAAGAATATAAGTTTTATATGTGTATGACTGAAAATCTGGGAGAATAAATAGACGGAATCAGCGAAGTGTATTAGCTCTTATATCACACACTTTTGTATTACCTGATTTTATTTTTGTGAACATCTATCACTTGTTAATTAAAATGTTTCCATACATAAAAAGAAACCTGGAGTAGAAAAATGAAGATGATGAGTTCAGTTCACTGAGTTAGACTCCTGTGCTTTCCCCACAATGAGAGCACACACTTTACTGATGTGGCTGTCATTTTGACCAGTAAGTTATTCACCCCGCCAAGAAGAGATCATGAACAAATTGCTGAATGCAGGATGTGAGCAAGTAACTGAACAGTGTTGAGAGGAAAATTAGTAATAGGCATTGATGGGTCAATGGACCCGTGTCCACAGTGATCCGGTAATAGATACCTGGATGACAGCAGAAGACAGATCTCACTTCCTTGGGGTAATCAGTCAAGAATGCTCACTCAGCACAATATTCTCACTTTAGCAGTAAAAACCTTTAAAAATCAGTTTGCTAGGGATAATGGAAAAATCTCAGAGATGACCATAGTTATCAATAGTAGGTCACAGGCTGAGGGTTCCTTTAATAAAAAAGACTTTACCGCAGACCAAAACTCTGAGGAAATAGAGACTCATGTTGAAATAGTAAAATGTAACTTCACCATCACTTTGGAGCACCCTTCCTCCAGGAGGCGGGTACACACGAGTTAAGTCCTTTGCAGAAAAGGCAACAGACTTGGTAATGCATGGCTCTGACCTTTTCATCAGGAACTGGTCTGATCTAATGTAAGACAGCAAGAATAACATAACAAGATAGAAGGAACTGTAATGGACAGAACAAATGACATTCGTCAGAATAGAAATGAGAGAATACTTAATGGTTCCACTTCCCAACAGAGTGAACATAAGGAAATTAATGAAAGAAAACCCCCACCCACTGAGGCAATTCCTTTTCTTTTTCTTCTTCTTGCCTTTTTTTTTTTTTGCTTATTAATCATTATACAGTACTGAATAAGACTTTGAACATTGAAATCTGAAATCTACAAAAACTGAGTTACCTTACAGATTTTAAAAATAAATAATTTCTTCATTTGGTAATTAATTTATAAAATCTGCCACTCTACTAGGTGCTATGGGGGAAACAGTCCATGAAATAAGTGCATTACATTCCCTACCTTCAGATAAGTGGAATAAAATATATACATAAATAAGTGTATTTGAGGGGAGTCTGGGTGGCTCAGTCAGTTAAGTGTCTGCCTTCAGCGCAGGTCATGATCCCAGGGTTTTAGGATTGAGTCCTACATCGGGCTCCTTGCTCAGTGAGGATTCTGCTTCTCCCTCTTCCTCTGCCTGCCGCTCCCCTCTGTTTGTGCTCTCTCTCTTTCTCTCTCTCTCAAATAAATAAAATCTTAAAAAAAAATAAAAAAAAAACCTGTATTTGAAGATACTATTTTGGTAATCTGAAAGATCTGGGTTGAAATCCTACCTCTGGTATTTACTAGCTGTGGCCCTGGCAATATTTTACCATCTCCAAGACTCACTTTTTTTGTTTTATCTCTGGAACTGAAAAAAATAACATTTTTAAAATAAAATTATGGGAACAAAATGAGATAACACTGACTGAACTCATTGTTTAACACATATTAGGTGCTTATAAATGTTAATTCCTTTATATTCTTTCATTTTAAATTGGGTAAAATGATCTATTTACCTTTTGTTTTAAAAACTCATATTTAGAGCAAAAAATGAGTTGTTTTAAAGGCAGATATCTGGAATACATTGATATTATTTCAGCTTTAGATTTAAGCAGAATTATTTAAACATCTACTCTTTGATAATGCTTATTTTCTTCCAAAAACCTTGAACTTCATCTGACAAGTAAAGAGACCTTTTTTTTTTTTCCTAAAGAATGAAGGGAGAACACCTATTTTTGAGAGGACTTTAAGTTTTGAATTAAGCACACATAAAAATATAAAATCAATTGTTTGTCTGAAGCCATCAGGAACATAGCAAAGAGCCTCAGAAATAATTCCTCTAAACTGTATTCTTTACAACTATATCACTGTAAAAACTTTGTAAGTTCATACAATGTTGAGGAACTCCCAGGTTATTTTTCTTTATAAAGGAAACATTAAAAGTGACTCTGATAAATGGAGAAACACAGATAAGAGACTGTGTGTTTAAATACTGGCTTCTAGTAATTTCCATGGCCCAGTACATCCCTGTGTCCTGTGGCTTTGTTCTAACTTGAGACTTGCGAGCATTCTTATGATTCATTCCCATTTTTGTTTAAACTATTTAGATTAGACTTCTTTCAGAGCCAACCACTGATTGCCTTCAAAATGCAGAATTTTCCATAAAACTGGACACCACTGCCCTAACAATCCATCCACCATGAGGCAGAAGTCAAATGACATCTTCTGCATGAAGGCCTCCTTAACCACTTTACCAGGAAAGTTTCTGGTCTGATACAACTTCATTTATAATTTTTTAAAAAGATTTTGTCAGAGAGAGAGCGAGAGAGAGCAAGCACACAAGCAGGGGGAGACACAGGCAGAGGGAGAAGCAGGCTCCCCGCTGAGCAAGGAGTCTGACATGCGGGACTCTATCCGAGGACCCCAGGATCATGACCCATGCCAAAGGCAGACGTTCAACCGACTGAGCCATCCAGGCATCCCTTCATTTATAATTTTTTAAGCTCTTGATAGTTTTTACTTTGATCATAGTTACTTGAATACAAACCACTCATATTTCCAACTCAGTAAACTATAAAGTTCCTAAGGACAAGAGATTTTAATACTTTCCTCTGTATAACTGCTCTGCCTGCCCCAGTGCCATGAGCTTGGTAGAGCTCAGTAATGGAATTCAGAGAAAGAACAGGAGCACAGGCTCTGAAGTCAGATGCCAGAATAATCCAGCTTCTGACAGGGTGTGGTTTTGAGCAGCTCCCCAATCCCTCTCTCCTTGGTTCTTCATTTGAAAAAATGGGATAAGAACAGTATTTACTTCATAGTGTTACTGTGAAGACTGAATAATATAAAATACTTTGAGGAGTGCCTAGCACACAATAAATGCTCAGTAAATGCTAGTAGCTAACATCTTCTCTAAAGTATAGTCTTCTCAAAAGCATATGCATTCAGAACTCTGGGTCTAGGTAAGGCATTTTAGTAGCTAAAGTTTACCTTTTTTTTTTTCATCAAAGCTGACAAAAACGACAGTTTTACCCCCTAGGTTTCCCCGAGGAATCCACAAATGGTTCATAAGATTCCTATAGTATATACTATGATAATTCTGTGGTAGTATTTGAGTGACATACAACCTTTGATACTATCTACTGACCAAATAATGGGACACATGCGATCTTAAATTTGTAAACAAACTCAAATTATAATGTCTCTTGTGAACACTTGCAAAACTTTATAAAGTTGACTGTATAATATTCTTGCTCTGAATAAAACTCTAAGCCTTAGGTTTTTGCTCAAATTTGTGCTGAAAAGTAAGGTGATTTAACCATGTGGTCAATCGGAGAAATGTAATCTGTGGTCTGGGAAGACCACAATTTTTGGTATAATACTAAACAACGATAGAATGTATTTGTTTAATGAATGTAGTTATCTTCTATAGTAAAATAAAAAAACAAAACAAAACAAAAAACCTTTTCAGAACAGGGGAAATAGGTAGCCAGCAGTGACATGCCATGGTCTTACAGGCAGATGCCCTCTGCTTCCCAAAGAAGAGACCACACTCTGCCCAGGGTATAGCATCCAGCTCTGGTTTATTCTCCCTATTTGCAAAAAAATGTGTTATCAGCAGTTTCAGGCAACACTGGCCCAGCGTCTACAAATAATGTTTATACTCAGCAGAAATGTTCCTGAATTTTGCCTTTTAATCAAGAGAAAGAGAAGGAGCGTGTTGCTTGCAAAATACTTAAGTGTTGGAGTTACATGGGTCTGACCAGTTCCTACCCTGTTCTAGTTGCATCCTAACTGATTGAAACTAGCATTAAGTCATTCATTTATTCATTCATTCGAATATCAATCAAGCATATATTTCAGGCACTAAATATATCTCAGGGTTTAAGTTCATGATTCCCACACATTGTGTTATACATTAGAAACATCTGAGAATTCTTAAAAACATACATATGGACTCTATTCCAAGCCAAAGACTCTATTCCAAGAGTCTCTGGCAAGGAGCTCCAGCATTTATATTTTTTAAAAGTGCTGTAGGTGGTTTTGGTTCTGCCAAGTTTGGGAACTACAGATACAGCAGCTCCTAAGTGAGAAACATAAACCTTTGCAGGAGCTCATAGGCTCAAGGAGAGGTGGAAAGGTAGATGGGCACTCACCAGCTAGTGGGATTTTTGCAATGATGGGAAAGACAGGGGACCTGGGGAGTACATAAAAGGACACTTAACTGAGACTAGGGATGATTGGCTCAAAGAGGAAAAACTCCCATCTTTCAGTGATCTTAGTCTGTACCATTTAGCTGACATCTTCCTAAGCGTGGCCCCTATTAGATGCAGTCATCTGATCCACACTAGGGAGGGAAGGTGATGCCTTGCTCACAGGCACTGAATGCGGCTTGTTTGACCCTTCCTAGGGAACTGCTGTTGCCTTATGTCTCTGAGTTTCCTACTGATGGCCTCTCCCTCCAGCTTTGCCACCCAGCAGGTGCTGTGGCCGGTGTCTCAGGCAGTGAGTCTTAACCTTAGCTGGGAACAAACTGCTGACAGGTTTCCCTACTGATGCAGTCTCTTTTGGAGATGAGATCACCCATCAACATAGAGAACAAAGGTGTTCCAGATATTTAGGTAGGCCTTAAGTTTGAATCACTTATTAGGCTTTAGCCTCTACTTTCTCTTAGGGCATGGGAGGGTCCCATTTTGTGTGCTATTTCTCATGCTGTTGTGACATTTCTCTTCAATGACCTCTCAAAAGAACAGCATCTGTATGCAGCACATCAGTGTCCTCCTGGACACTCCTGGACTCCCTGGCAATGGAAGGAGGTGTTGAATGAGAATATTATCTCACCAGAAATAGCATGGTCTAAGAAAGACCTTAGAGATGAAACATCAAAGCAAAGTCCGCTCTGACAGGAGCAACTTCCTATTTTCTGGAATCAAGATTTAGAGCAAGAGCTGCTTCTACAGAAGTCTAGAATCAGGGAACACCTTAAGGTGTTCTTGATGCACTCACCAGTCCTTTTGCACAGGCTAATGGCTTAGGTTAGATTAGAATGAACAACTGCTTTCTTTCCAGCAGTTAATTCTTTAATTCCAAAGAACACTTGGCATGTCATGCAATGGATAGGAGTAGAATCCATCAAATAAGTAACAGATTTTGGTCATTTGTATGTGAGGGATTCTGCTAGATGCTACAGGGAATCTAAAGCACACTATAACAGGGTTTCTAACACCAAGGAGGAGAAAACCTCCTGGGGAAATTGGCCACAAGCAAAATTGCTAAACAGTCCATAGGAGGCCTATCAAAGCATCACAGGACAGGAAGAAAAGAAAGGCAAAAAGCAGGCAAAGTGGTGTAGCAACTGTCTGATTCACATCAGTGTCCTCTGCAGGTCACTCATAAAAAGTGACTTTGACTTTCATGGACTAAGTCAACAGGAATAGCTACTGAAGTTTTGGTGATCACAGAGAGGATGAGACTCCTGCCTGATCATTACCAGTATGCTCCTTTATTCTGGGGGCATGGCTGCTGAACAATCCAGTTATCTCACTTCCCTCCTACCTCCACAGCCTAAAGGAGTTTTGTCGGTGCTGTTGAATTTAACAATAGGTAAGAAGAAATAAAATCATTCAGGTATCAAGCTTGGACCTCCAATGTTCATCAAAGACCCTGATCCCCCTCAGCATGGAGAAGGGGGGTAGAAAAAGGCAAGCAATGCGTGAGGGTGAGAATGGCCTGGTCTTTCCGATCTATTGCAGTGATTTCTAGTTCTTCCCTCCCACTGCCACATGGGAGAACAAGAGAACTGATCTGCACACTTCCCCCCACCTCACTCCTCCTGTGATCCTGTAGCCAGCCCCCTAGTCTTCTCTTTCTGTCCTCCTCACTACTGTTTTCTTTTACTGGTTTACCTGGGCTTAGAACTAACAGGAAACTCTTTTTCCATTAATTGACAGCTATGGAGAAGAGATTAGCTTCCTCTTGCCCTCGGAGAACCAAAAAACTATCTGAAGGAAGCATTTACTTCAGTCCTTGGGTCTTTAAATGGTTTCCATGGAGCTTTGCAAACTGATGGTATAGGTGATAACTTTACTTCTGAAACAGCTTAATTATCATAATAGCTCTTTAACACACTACTCAGAGTAATAAACAGAATTGTTTCCAGTTTTTAATGAAAGTAGATTAATTTCACTGTGATGAAAGGGAGAAGGTTAACAAGCAAATTAAGAGTACGAAGAGATCCTACCACCCTAGCCAACCTCATAGAAATGTGTTTTTAGATTTATTATCAATAGAAGTTAATAGTTTTTATGTATTTTTTACCTTTTATTATAAAATAGATACAGAGAACAGCATTAAAAAATGTAAGGACAAAATCAAGGTCAACAAAGAGAATTTGCCAACTACCACAGAAACTTCTCCATGTGCCCTGTCTCAATTATACCACCATCCTCCTTCCAGAGATAACCACTGTCCTTACTTTTATAGCCACTCCCTTGCCTGTCTTTATAGCTTTATACCCAAGAGCACCTTTAGACACCACAGTTTCATCTTGTCATTCAAGTTGATGGCTTTTAAGTCCCTTTAATTTGTAGGTTCTTCCTCCATCTCTTTGTTGTCTTTACAATTTATCTTTTGAAGAACGTGGAGTGCTAGATTGTAGACTCTCCCAGTCTGGATTTTCCTAATTGAGGATATAGACTGTGATTCAGCATATCCTTCTCTATTTCTTCCACTGGGTTCAGAGGCTTGACTTAACTTGAGTTCCATTCCTTAGGCCAAAGGATAGGTAGAATCAGGATGGAGAGTGCATAGGGGCAAGGTTGCTCCGCCCTTTGGTCTCTTCTCTGTTTTTTTTTTTTTTTTTTTTTTTTTTTTTAAAGATTTTTATGTATTTATTTGACAGAGAGAAACACAGCCAGAGAGGGAACACAAGCAGGAGGAGTGAGAGAGGGAGAAGCAGGCTTCCCGCCAAGCAGGGAGCCCAATGCGGGGCTCGATCCCGGGTCTCTGGGATCATGACCTGAGCCGAAGGCAGTCGCTCAACCAGCTGAGCCACCCAGGCGCCCCTCTTCTCTGTTCTTGATGCACTCACCTATTCTTATATCTGGCATAGCCCCTCCGAATTCCAGGTACTATCTCAAGTTGGCCCTCAAGACCTTCCCATAAGAAATTGTTTGCTGTTTGGGGGTTCTCAAGTCTGTCAAATGATCCCATGCTTCTCCAGTTACATAGAGGCCTCCCAGATGTTGATGGTGCCTCCTGCATCCATTTTTATGTTTAGGGGTTCATAGGGTAACCTTAACACCTGCCTCAGGGTAGATATTTTACCTAGGTTTTTGGTTTCAGTCCTTGGGTCTTTGGTGGATTTAGGAAGACCGCAAAACTAGGCTGCCTCTTTCTCAACCACCTTCCCAGAATTCTGTTACTCATTTTTTTCATAATATTGGATATTTTTTTGAAGGAACAGATTCTTGATTTTTTAAAAAATTTTATTTATTTATTTGAGAGAGAATGAGTGAGAGAGAGCATGAGATGGGAGAAGGTCAGAAGGAGAAGCAGACTCCCCACAGAGCTGGCAGCCTGATGTGGGACTCGATCCCGGGACTCCAGGATCATGACCTGAGCTGAAGGAAGTGGCTTGACCAACTGAGCCACCCAGGCGCCCCAGATTCTTGAGTTTTTATTGAGAAAAGTATTTCATGTTCAGAAAGTCACTTTACTGGCAACTTTGAAAGAACATGCTTGTTCTATATATCAAAAGATGCTTATCTGGTTGTTTATCATTCCACAGTCAAATTGATGCCAGAACCCTGTTTGTAGCATTGCACTCTTTCTTAGCCATTACAGAAAATCAAACCCCTTCCTACAGGGATGGTAACGATACAAAGAACTTTTCCATTTAAATAGACCTTGTTGAAAGTTCACTCCTGAGCATGACTTTTCTCTACCTGACTTCCTGAACATAGCATTTCCACTGTCTTTACTACCAAATCTAAGTGCTCATCCCCTTATTCTGAACTTTGCTCTCCTATCACCACAGAGCTTCATACCTGAAGTTTCCAGACCTTTGATCTACTTCTGGTACTTTCATCCTCAGTTTATTGACCTGAGACATGGAGCCCTGCCCATCCCTTTAGGGAGTTAGCTTTTACTTAATCCTACACTGGAATGGCTAGCCCCCCCATTGTCATCACACCGTATTTAACCATCTAGTACTTGTAATAGGATGTTTCAATTATTTGTCTTTTCTTGATTGTATCTCTAAAGCTCGCATAAATGTTCATAATGTTAGCAGAGAAAGTCCTGTATATGGAATCTTGAGACAGGGATTTGTGTCCTAGTTAGTAATGATGTGATTTTTGAGTGAGTCTTTAACTTCTCTAATAAGATAGGAATGATATATTTCTCTACCTGTGTTTCTGGGAGTATAAAGTAAGATGAAGAAGATAGATTTGATAAACTCTAAAATCTGCTATTACTGTAAGGTCTGATGATCATTATGAATGGGTGAATCAGGAAGAAGTAGGAAGAGGAGAACAATAGAATAGACTATTTTATTTTTCTTTTTTTGTTTTTGTTTTGCAATAGCACAATTACTGATTTTTTTATTTATTAATTATATATCGAGCATGAGGACCCAGGAGTATAGAAAGGAACAAAACAGGCAAATACCCCTACTGTCATTTTTGAAGGAAAATAAATTCTTACTTTAAATTAATGAGTACATGCATATATTTTAGACAAATCAGTATTTATAAATGGCATTATGAATCATGTATACCAAAAGGGTTTTGTAAATAAGAGATTTCCATAAAGAAATATATGTGGAAATATACACTATGCCCTTCTCGCAAGGCACATTAGAAAATTTAAAATTAGAGGAAACTGTGTTTTCCTTCCAATTTTAAACCCAAAGTCTCTAAATGAATTTGACCACTTAGCCTATACTTTGGTTCTGTATTTTTTCCCTTATAGGCTCTGTATCACCCATGAGAACAACTGGGAAACAAGGAGGCCTTCTTTACCTGGTAGCTCTTAAGTAGAATGACTCCACTGTTCTTTTTAGCCTAACAGGCTAATAACCTCAGCATATGCATGCATCCTCTCAAAGGTTGGCCTCCCTACCATAAAGAAAGCATTTACTGAGTGCCTGCTTCATGACAAATGCTGTATGTATGAATGTTCTGACATAAACTTTAGGAGCTGAATCTTGATGTTTAAAGTAGTGTCTGACATGGGAACAGCCAAATCCTCTTAAAACTAGAAGGGAAAATTTAGGAAATTTAGTAAAAATTATATCAACAGAAATGGACTCAACTTTTAGTATTTGAACTTTTTAGTTCTTGGACTAAATCAGCATAAATTAAAGTCTTTTAAGAAAACTTTAATAAAACTTTCTTACTGCTGCTTTCTTCCCCTTAATTCAGTGGGACTTGAATCCGTTCAAATCATACATACTGTGCATGGACATATCTCCATATGGAATAAAACTGTAGGACTATATTCAGGACCTGCTAAAATACCAAAGCAGTGTCACAGAATCTAAGAATTGAAAAAGACCTTAAAGGTTGAAATCTTCCACCCAGGAGTCCTTTCTCCAAGAAGCCTGGAATGTCTTGACCAGTCTTAGCTTAACTACTTCCTACCAGGTGGACAACACTATCTCATTGGATATGAGATAGTGTTCCTTCATTGGATAGCTCCAACTACTAGCACTTTTTCCTACCTTAAGCCAAACTCTCTCTGGAATACATCTAATAACTCAAGTTTTTTAAGTCATTGTGCTCCATGAAAATTAGACCTAGTGGAAAAGGACTTATATTATTAGCTGGACTTAACAGTATTTTATATAGTTAGAACAAATACATATATTTGCTTTTCTAACACTTGAAATCATCATTAATGTTAGTATCCCCCATGATATCTCTGATATAGTGTCTTAATACTTTATATAGTAATATATTTAATCAAATAATATACCGACTATTGTGTTAAGCAATAAGTTATCAGTGCTGAGAAGATCAAAGCCCAGTTTTTTGTTGTAATTATTACATTTCATACAGGCAGGGCTCTTTTGCCCCCTTCTACAATGCCCCAGGGACGAGATGATAACTCTCCCTCCCCTTGTTGATGTCATCGCTCAGATTCATCTGAGGGACTCATAAGCAGAGGACCCCAAGCCCTGGGCTAACACAAACCCTGTTAGTGTGGACAGCCTGACCCGGCAGCGGCTGTGGCCTGGAGGTGCTGAGGAGCAGGTTCCCATGGGAGGAGCCTGGGTCCTGAAGCGGGGGGAGGGTTTGTCCTCCAGCCAGTATCTCATATGCCATTAAAAACACAACTTTTTGGTAAACAGAATCTATGAAATAGAATTTACATGTATTTTTTTAATTTTAACTTGTAGACTAAACAGCTCAAATCCTGTCCAATTCAGCTAGACTTAGTCCTGCTGGATGTTTGACTAAGATTCCTTGTTTATTCAGTCCAAGCCCCAGACAGTTGTAACTGCTGGTGAAGGAATTGTTTTCACTGAAAGGTTTTAGTCATTCTCACATTTCACATGTATTACACTATGAGGAAATCAGCTACTTCATTGAGCTTTATTTTTCAAGAGATTGGGTGACTAATAAAATGAGTAAGAAATTATTTCTCAATTACTTGGCTACATTTTTGGACAATACCAAGTAAGTCATTCAAAAAGCAATGCTGTTCAAATGAGCCAAAGAATGAATCAAATAGAAGTTGTCCAAGACACAAAAACAGAGAAACAGACCAATGGAACAGAGTGGAGAGCCCACATATGGACCCACAAATCTATGGTCAAATCGTCTTTGACAAAGCAGGAAAAAATAGCCAGCAGTAAGAAAGTTTTATTAAAATTGGACAGCTACATACAGAAGAATGAAACTAGACCATTCTCTTACACCACACACAAAGGCAAACTCAAAATGGATGAAAGACCTCAATGTGAGACAGAATCCTGGAAGAGAACATAGGCAGTAACCTCTTTGACTTCGGCCACAGCAACTTCTTTCAAGACACATCTCCAAAGGCAAAGGAGACAAAAGCGAAAATGAACTTCTGGGACTTCATCAAAATAAAAAGGTTCTGTACAGCAAAGGAAACAGTCAACAACACAAAGAGGCAACCCACAGAATGGGAGAAGATATTTGCAAATGACACTACAGACAAAGGGTTGGTATCCAAGATCTATAAAGAACTACTCAAACTCAACACCCAAAAAGAAGATGAACACATCAAAAAATGGGCAAGAGACATGACGAGAAGATATACAAACGTAGAAGATATACAAACGGCTAATAGACACATGAAAAAATGTTCATCATCACTAGCTATCAGGGAAATTCAAATCAAAACCACTCTAAGATACCACCTTACACCAGTCAGAATGGCCAAAATTAACAAGACAGAAAACAACAAGTGTTGGAGAGGCTGCGGAGAAAGGGGAACCCTCTTACACTGTTGGTGGGAATGTAAACTGGTACAGCCGCTTTGGAAAACAGTGTGGAGATTCCTTAAAAA